>VZTG01009064.1:59697-139697 GCA_013397845.1 Melanocharis versteri | reverse complement strand
AAGCAAGAGAAAAACTCCTCTTTTTGGCAGATGGTTCTGTCCTTTGGGAGCACTTAGGAGCCTGTACAGGCAATTGGGAAAGGAAGGTGCCTAAACAAGGCAAAGTAGCTCTGCATGTGCAGGTTTTCCGAGGTGCTGACCTCTCTGCTTTGATTGTCCAGGAATTTCAACAGTTAAGCAAGGCAGCTGGGATTGCTTCTTTAAGGCAGGAAGAGACTACAATTTGATGAGACAGCACCTATCTCAGAAACTATATTCCATCTGTGATCAATATAATTCAAAACCAGATAATAAAGTTAATATCATTAAATCTGGGATATGGTCAAATGATCACCCACAATTAAGTTAGCCCTGTTTAATGAGTTGCTACCCCTTACTTTCCTTTAGGTTATCTCAGCTACTGCTCTTGTATTTTAAAATATATTTGCTGATCGCTACTTGCTGGTACTTAGAAATTTTCCTTTTAGGGGTTCTGCAGATGTTTACGATGAAAAAAATTAATTGGTCCTTAATTGTATAGGTAAGATGAACTATAAAAGGACTTAGGAATCCTTTCTTAGGAGTCTATGCTTTTTAGATGTTATATGTGCTAGGGCGTGGTATTAGCATTCCTGATGCTTTTCCAAGAGATGTACAGAGAGCAAGTCCTTAAACTAGATTTGCTAGCAAAAATTCTAACTGTCATGGCACTTTTACCGGTATAGAAGATGAGGTAGGTAAAATCCAAGATTATCTACATGTTGCTGTGAGTGCTAGAGATCCTAAACAGTGGATGAATGCTGGAGTCCCTGAAATAAGTTCCTTCTGATTTTGGGAGGATTTCCAAGACCTAGGCAAGATTTTTTTTTTTTTTCCCAAAGTAGGCATAGTTTTTAATCCTGCAAACATTTGCAGTCATTGGACAGATTGCCCAACTGCTCTCCTAACCAGTGAGATGTTTTACTCAAGAGTGTGCAAATTGCAATATTTGAAAATACTTGGATGGATCGAGAGAGGAAAGGCTAGTTTGTGTGATTTAATTTTTTTTATCCACCATATCCTGTAAAATAATAATCATGATTGGTAATAGTAAAGATGTGAAATTACTGCTTTTTTAATGAAAATAAAATAAAATCAGGATAATACTTTGGTTTTTTCCAACAAAAAATTACATAGTAACTAGAATTAGCACTGGAACTGCAGTAGACACATTAGTCTCCCAGTTATGTAAAATGTTGCCAGTTCATATGGCATACTTCAGTTTACACTGGATCCCATCTAAGAAATACTGTGGTATCCTGCCACACAGAATAAGGCAGAAACTAGTTTCATCCCAAGATCTAAGTGATATTTTTATACTTATATCCACATCACTTTGGGCAAGCACTTGGGCGTGTCTGTCATGAAGAGTGTTAGAGTAGTTCAAAATAAAGGCAAATACTGAGTTTAAGCAGCAAGCAGTGTGGGCAGCCTTAATCCTTCACTCTCTTTGTACAGCTGTGTAAATGGCCATGGGGCATGTGAGCATGGCTGCAGGTGTAACATGGTGGTTAGTCCATCATTTTGGAAGGATTGAAGTCCAGTCCCTGGTGTACTGGATATTTTGGTGTCAATAGGTAATGAACAGTGGTTTGAATTTAAGCCTCCACACGCTTTGCTGGGCATCCAGATAAGCAAGCAATAGGTTCATGTTCATTTTTGTATTGCTTTGTTCTTGGTGGCGAAACCAATAAGGGAATGGGGTTTATCTAAAAGTTTTTCAGCCTGGAGAAGAAATGGCTCCAGGGAGACTGTTGTGGCCTTTCAGTGCTTATACAGAGATTAAAAGAAAGACAGAGAGAGGCTTTTTAAAAAGGGCTGTACCTACAGGACAGGAACAGTGGTTTCAAAGAGGTTTAAATTTGCCATAAGGAAGAAATTTTTATTACGAGGATGGTGAGACAATTGAAGTGGTTGCAGAGAAGTTGTGGATGTCTCATTCCTGGAAGTATTCAAGGCCAGGTTGGATGAGGCTTTGAGCAACCTGGTCTAGTGAAAGGTGTTCCTGCCCTTGGCCGGGGGTTGGAACTACTTGATCTTTAAGGATCCCTCACAACCCAAACCATTCTTTGCTTCTGTGAACTTCTGTTTAATCATTTAAAAGAGGAACATTGCTAGAGAGTGATCAGGACTGCCAGAAATATTTATTCAGTGTCCAGAAAAGCTTCGGTTGTATTGCTGCCTGAAGTGTGGTGCTGCTATTCACAGAAAGGGTAGAGTTAAGATCCAAATCTTTTATGCCATTTTACATATTTTCTCAATTTACAGAATTTTCACTCAAGGCACATAATGTTAAGGACAGACTACCTAGTGTCAGGTGGCAATTCCACTTCGGTGAACAATGACTGTGTTAAGTTCCATGTGAGTTTTGAGTAAAGTGTCATTGTAAAACCTAAGTTCTGTCTGAGGAGTTACTTAAACTTATTTTTTTGGATCTAAATAAGTAATAAAAAGCCACAGGGAGATTCCAGAACCCAAGCCTGTCTTTTAGTGAGTCTTCAAACTTCCAACTTTAGGGCTTTTTCTAAGAAAACTGCTGAATTAAAAGGCTTACAGGAAAAAAATGGTGCCTTGTAATTGCTAAACTAGTTACCTACACAAACCTAATTAAAAATCTTTAAGACATCTTAACTGCGACCTAAATTGTACTTCACCAGTATTTAAGTGATGTACAGTGTTGTTTGAAGACCTCTACCTGAAAGTTAATATCATCATATGGAGCAGATGGCTATCATGCTTGCATCTTGATAAAACTCCTTGGAAACCTGAAGGGATCGGGTTCTGTTGTGTATAACTAAGCTGACTTTTGCTGATTAAATTCCTAATCAATAATTCTTCATCACTGAATCCTGAGTCTAAGGCAGTTTTCTTAAAGCTTCTTTCAATGAAATGTATGTAAAACAAAGCAAATTTCTAATTAGATGCAGAATAAGATTAAAACAGTATTTTGGACAAAAGAGAACATAGGTTTTTCTTTGATGTTCATTTAAGGAGTAATATCTCTTGATAACAGTTTGACCATACTCAAGGAATTTGATGCCTGTATCTTTGTTTTCTAAGAATTATGATGTCATTTAGGATCAAAGAAAAATAGAAATCTGATTCTTTTTTGAAGTTGCTGTTGTGCAATATCAATTCTGGCTTCTAATGATATTCAAGTACATAGTGAGATCTACTACTCTAATAACCCACATATAATATCCTTCCTAAGAACTACGTGACAAAAGGCATTTGTAATTATATTTACTTCTGAAAGATTATGGTTTATAGTTAAACCAAGAGAGGCATCCTGTCATTTTCAGAACCCGTTAAATGTGACAGAATCTATTTTTCTGCCAACTTGTGAAGACCAGGCAGAGAGCAAATTTGCTGTGGTCAGCTAAGTGTAACCACTGAGCAGGAAAGTGAATTTAATAATGCATTATTGTTCTTCACTGAAGGTGAACTGTTACAGTGCCTTTGTTATAGCAGACTTTGCCTCCGCTTAGGTTTCCAGATGCTGTGCAGATTACCTGATTAAAATCTCTAATGCATGATAAAATGTTCCATGTATGCTTTTATATTAACATAAATGCATCAGTTTTTGAGGACTGTGACACTAAAGCTAATTGGAAATATTTACTACTCCATTATATGATGCATATTACAAATAAGGATTTATTATGTGTAGAGCAAATGATAAGCAACTGGAATCCACAATAATTATAATTGCACTGTGGTTTTGGGGGAGATAGAATAATGAGAAGAGATCTCAAGACGTTTATGGCAGCACCTCAGACTCCTGAGCTGATGTTGGATGTTGGTCTTATGTTTTCATTTTTACTTCACGCAGTAATTCAACCAAAATTCCTCCTGGCCAAATGATGTGCTTGGCTGTATCCTGTCATCATTTCAGCCCTTTTAGCTCTTTATGTTTTTTAGCTTCCTCCTGCTTTTCTTTAAATTTTGCCTACTTTTGGTTATCCTATCAACTTCCAATTAAATGTAATGCATGATAATTTGTTTGTCACCAACAAGCTGAATTCTCATATTTTTATTTAAAATTCTGTGATTTTGTAATATTTCAATGTTACAAAAATTTCTTTTTGAGGAAAGAAACACGCATTATATGTATAGACCTGGGGTTCAGCCCTCCAATCTGTCACTGTCACCCCTCTGTCAGTGTTTTTGTGACCTGTTCAAGTCACGTCTTCATCTGTCGCATCCAATTCTGTACTAGTGAGAAATTTACTTAATCATTTTCTTAAAATTTGTGAGCTTCACATGGAGGGCATTAAGAGTAAACCGTAGTTTTATATGCATACAGATGAACCGTCAGCCTAGCAGGAATCATGTTCAGCAGAGGCTGTGTGTTGGAATATAGGTGTATGGGAGCTAGGCTTTGGCAGAATGATACAAGAGATAATCGCAGAGCCCACACCTGTTGTACATTTAACTCAAGTGAAGCTGTAATGATTCATGTCAGCAAAAGAAACCTCTCCCTTTTTTTTTTTTTCCTTCCCTTAAGAGCCATTGAACCCAGTTCTGTATTACTTCCCATTTTATTTCTTTAAAGGACCTACGTGTATATATTAATGTATCTACATTCGTAGTTATGTGTTGTCTTCAGGAGAGTCAATGCTGAGGATTCCTTCCTTGACTCTGGGAATAAGATTGCTATTACTTGCTTTTTGAAGTATATCTACATCTTGAAAAATGAAGTTGAGAATCAGAAGTGATAAGCAATGTCCCACATGACGAGAGATCTTGTCTTCCATAGGGGGAGAGAGAGAGCTGGATCAGAGATTTCAAATAATTGTTTAAACTACAGTTATAAACAGCAAACTTTATTGGAAAGAAGGAGAGGGAGGTTTTTCTTTCACCTTTGTCATATGTGTGAATAAAACAATGGGCCAAACAGAGCAGAAGCTCAGGAGACTGAAGGGAGGGAGGGTTAATAAAAGGAGCAATTGGATTAGAATTGGTCTTTGGCAGGGAATGGTGGACGAGAAGCTGATAGATTTTGACTTGTTATTAAATCAAAAAAAGGAAATAGATAATTTCATAGTGGAATCAGCTTTTCTTTCTGTATAGTCTTTTATCCATTTTTCTTTTTAGCAGAGTATTTGTAAAATGGATTTTATTCGTCGTAAAGGACTGGGCAACTTTAAAGGACTTAGAGGAGAAAAGAATTGTCTGATAATTGTTAAACTGGGAGGTCTAATTACCTCCACAGTTAATTAAAACTCTTTAACTGCCCTCTTGGTGTGACAATGATACTTTCTCCTTTCTAAATGAAAGTGTAAAGGTTAAACAAAGCGGCAATCTAGCAAACAGCCTACTGGAATTTGTAATCTGACCCTGAAATCTACTGTTTACTTTGCAGAAATTACAGTCCTGGAGTGTAAAACAGGTGCAGAACACTTGATACTGTTGCCCACTGTTATACAAATGACTTGCTTTTTACTAGGCACCTAGAATTTCCTGCGTTTCCTGAAAAACTCCAGACACCCTAGATTAACAAAGTGGAAAAATTCAGTCTGTTTCTTGACCGTGACCTTGGCAGTGAGACAAAAGGAGATTGGCAGTGTAATGTATTTGTTGTACACAGAAAAAAAGGCTCACCACTGGAGCTCTGCAGATAGAGCTAAAATGCCTCAAACAATTGTTAAAGTTATCACTAGTAGTAGCAGCATTTCAGCTCTTTGTAACCTCAGAAAACTAGATACCTATTTTGCCAAAGCTACATTTCTCCCTAGAAAATGGGTGCTGTATTATAAGTTGTTTTGCAATTAACATGGGACTATCCTCTTTCCACATTTTTTTCAACTGAGCATTTTTCTATCCGGTTCAACACTCAGAAAATTACTACCGAACTAATGGGTATTGGGCATCTCTGAGCACAGAAAAGTTCTGAATGCACTGCAGGATCTCACAGTATATGCCTTGTGATAGAAGGGTATATATTATTGATCATCTTAATAGGAGATACCTATGGAAGTGAGCACGTATGAAATCTAACCAATCACATCTTGGGTCAGGTTAAGGACACATATATGAAATTAGAAATTCAGCTGGCTGATGTAGTTACTAATTTTTTTTATCAACAAGCAAGAGTCAATCTTCCTGCAACCAATGACTTCTATCAAGAGCAAAGATTTAGTACTGTTAAAATGGAGGAATTAAAAAAAAAAAAACCCAAACAAACAAACAAAAAATAAACCTTGTATGGCAAAGGCTTGTTTCAAGAGGTTATCTTAGACTGTAGTTCTGGTTAAAGCCAGTCTCCCACATACCTCTTCTATGCTAAGAATTTTTAGGAAAATATTTAGTTCTACGCTGTAAGTTTACCCTATCTGAATACTGAACTTAGATTATGCAGTGTTTTCTCCCCTGTGTCTAGAGTGTCTACCTTCTAGTTTTTCTGACATGAGGATCTGCATCTGGCACCTTTTTATCTGTGATTAATAAGAAAAGGAGATTTAAATCTTTGTTCAACAAAGATGTACTGAAATACAGACTTTTTCTGAGTGAAAACTTATGTTTTCGTCTGCATGCAATTTTTGCAGTTCAAACAAAATAGCTACATATGTTCAGTTTGCAGCAGTCTGATTTGTGGGAGAGTGAAAGCATGTCAATTTTCCATTGTATGAACTCATAAAAATACAACTTCAATGACTTTTTAGCTGCATTTTCAAGGCACGTTTCTCCTTTGTTACATAGCAAAGCCTCAATGTAACAGGCCATAAATTCTGCTAAATAAAAGAGATCTAGGGAGTGAGCTTAAGCACTGAATCCTTGATTGTCCAGACTGCTTAATTGTTAGCTTTTAGCCTGGCTGTGTTTTGACTGCTACAATTAGCTCCCTCCACAACACATCTGCTCTAGAAAGTACTAGCACTAAATAATGTGGGCACAAGAAAATCTTACTTCGCAGCACGGTCAGAGATCAAATTGCAGCCCTTTTGTTTAGCGTTACGACATCCAAACACAAGGGAATAATATTTGTTTTGAGAAAGAATATCAAGCCTTGACTTTTTTAACAGAACATTTTATTTACAGCAAAATAGTATCTAGGATCCTGTCACCTTTACCTTGCAGTCTTGACTTTGCTGGCTTTCATTTAATATCAAAAATATTTAAGATCCATATTGCAAATCTGCGGACTCCTTTTCTTTATACAACTTCTCATTTCAAGTAATTTGATTTCCTTCAAATCAAAGTTTTCTAACCGTGTACCGTTGTACATTTACCAGACTTTCAGTGGATTTATTGCAAAACATTTGGCTGGGGCTTGTTCATTCATTTCATCTTAAGAGTCCTACCTCATTATACTTGCACATTAGCACTGCAGATATTCGCTTCTACCCAATTATTACCCATTAGAAAACAGTTGCTGAAGCCAGTCAATAGCTTTGCCACCCAAACTTACACTAAAAATAGAATCATTGAATCATAGAATCATAGAATTATAGGATGGCTTGGGTTAGAAGGGACCTTAAAGATACCTTGTTCCAGCTCCCCTGCCGTGGGCCGGGACACCTTTCATATACCACGTTGCTCAGTGCCCTGTCCAGCCTGGCCTTGAAGCTAAGACGTGAAATTTGGGTTTTCACACTTTGTCTTTAGTGAGTCCTTAGCCTGTTTTTATCCCCAGGCTGCACTTGATGCATTTATGCAAATTGCCAGTTGTATTTTCAGTTTCAGCTATTGGCTAGGAGGGGGTGTATGATAAATGAAGGAACATTGGCAGAGAAACTGAAAAATTGAGTTCCTTGGTTACCTGTTGCTAAACAGAAATCAGTTCTGAACTTATGTTCTGACTTTTTCATTAGAGATACGGCACAGAATGTGTTCCTGTTGTTCTGCTAGACTCACTGTTTTACTTTAACTACTGTAACTTCTGAGGTGAAAGACTCAAGGTAACATATTAATAACTTACTCTAAAAAAAACAATGAATAGAGATAATTCTTTTGCTTGAAGTCAATATTAGTTTTAAACAATAATTGGGTTTGAACTTATTTGTGAAGATCAATAAATTACGTTCTACTTTATCTAACGGACATAAAAATAAAAAATATTATCTAACTGACCTATAAAATCTGTACATCTCAAAATTATTGGAAATCTATAATCTACAGTGTCATAGTTGTATAACTGAGATTACCTAATTGTTTTCTTTCCACTTTCACTACTCCATTTTTCCCTTTTCCACAGAATTATGGTACAAGTCTGTATTAGACCGTCATCCCAGTTGTTTGTATGATAAACTCTAGTAGCACTGTCCTTGCTTCTAGGAGCTGAATTATGCGTCAGTGCTTCTGAGCACTGATTGAAATGATGTAACGTTGTAAATAAGTAGATACAACTTGATCCCATATATTTAATGAGTATAAATAGGTGTGACTAAGAATGAAATTTGTAGATGAAACGTAAAAGTATGATGAGCAGTATTTAATTGCAGATACCTAAAGAAATAAAGGCACTTTTTGGGTTTGTCCTATGCATTTCCAGAGTGGTTATAACATCACAGAATTCTGATATAACTTTTTGGGGATTTGGGGGTTTTTTGTTTCTCTTTTCTCTTTTGGATTATTTAGCATTAAGTTTTTATAATTAAAATCTTAACAAACGAAAATGAGGGTGCATTCATTTATAACCAGTTTTATTAAATTTACTTGATTCAATTTAAAAGATAAAGCTGGGTGGCTAATAAAATTTTCAGTTTAATTTGTGCACTAAGTAGTAACAGGTAGGAAACAATTACGTAAAATTTTAATTGGAATTTACAGAGGGAATGAGGATTTAGTCAAATTAACATTGGGTTAACCTAAAATGATTTTGATTATTTTTTAATCTTAAAAGCATGCATTTTTAAAGCATTGCTTTAAAAATTATAACTATCTTAATTAGTTTAAATGAAAAATTTATTGTAAAGAAACCACCGAACTGTTTAAGAACTGTCTTCAAAACAGCAAAACAAAATCAAATCATTTTTTATGCTTTTGTTTCTTCCAATTTATTTACTCAACTGAACACATTAACTGAATTAACAAACAATTTTGCCTGTTTCTTTCATTATCCTTCAGTGCAGAAACAAATTTTTTAAGAGTTCAAAGTTACACACTTTTTTAATAGCAGGTTTTTTATTCATTGATATTTCAGCATGGTCATCTTTCCTAAGTTGTGCACTTTTTCCCCCCACAGCTACAATCTCAGATTAGTGTGTAACATCAAATGTTGACTCTGCAGGAGCGTTAAGTGTTAGTAAGAGCTCCTTCATTGTGCTTTGGATCAGGAATTAGAATTTATTTCTTGCGTGAGAGGAGAAAAGTAGAAGAGGAATTGGAATATTTACCATGTCGTAATCAGAAAGTTACAAATTTTTTTGTTTGGTTGTTTTTTGTTTGGTTGTTTGGGGTTTTTTGGATTTTTGCAATTTTTCCCAGTGTGCTGAGTTCCTGCTACATTTACTGAATACTTAAATGAAGAGAAAAATGAGCAAAAGCTTTTAAAACAGATGATTCCAGTCATGTTTTTCTTTTGATTTGGCTTGTATTTTATGTGGTTTGTTCTTTCAGTTATTGTATGTTTAGCCAACCATCAGCCCCATCCTGAAAGTCAACAATAATAAAAATGTAAATCATCATCAAAAGCATGCCTTGCAGTGAGAGAACATTTCAAAGATTGTTTATCAGTTGTTCATTTTCTCCTGTCAGATGTTGAAATCTTTTACTTCCCATCATATTGCACAGAAATGCAGTTTTACTGATAGTGTCTACTTGTAGCTAAGCTGTGAAAAAGTCAAAATTTCATTTTGTAAGAGCAGTTATCACACAGACTACTGCAGACCTAGGTTATTGGTCCTTATTTAGCAAGCTCACAGATAAGATGTCTAATTTCCTGGCCAACCTTTTTGTATGTGTGCGTGTGTATGTGTGTGTAAGAGTGTGTGTGTATGTATGTGTGTGGGCCCATTAAAATATATAAGATTAATAAAAAATACCCAATACAGCTTTTTCACTTGCAATATACAGGTAGAGAAATAATGTAAACGCACGCCATGAAGTCACTTTGAAAAAATAAGATTTTAATTATTAAATTAACTGTTAATATTATATTACAGTATTTTTAAGTGCTGCATGAAAATTTAATTAGAAATATGAGATGCAGGGACTACCTGACTTAACAATGGGCACAATTCAATACATCCTCAATCAAGTTCTTCAGCTGTTGATTTAAGTTTGAAAAATTTCCATATCTAAATTAGAGCTGATCTGGAAAAATGGAGGGAAAAAGATATGTTAACAATTTTAATAAAGAATTTTGTAGTAGAAAATGTTCAATAGAATAGAGATTTGTCTACTATCTTTCCACAGATGGCTTCTCTGATCTGTTAAAATAATACTTCTATTTTCAGCTAAAAGAAACCTGTACCAATTTTTTTCTAATCTTAAAAATGCTAAAAATACCAAAAGTAGTGAATAGTACAAAATAATATATTTTGTACTAAGCTTGGTCAGGTATAGTGAAGGAATGGTTAAAAGACCTGTTTAATATATCTGAGAGAAAAATCTGAAGTCACGGCTAATTATTTTAAGAACTCTTTCTGTAAATGTTTTTTACATAACACATGAACAGCTTCTTAGTTGTCTTTATGCGGGGTATGTTTTTTTTCTGTTCCACTTAGTTTCTAGCTCATACTTGTGAAAGAAATGTAGCCACTCTAATGAAGTTGTTAGAAATGTAGGAGAATGACTTATTAGTGGAACTGTAGAACAGGGAGTGCTAGCTTTGTTTCCAGCATTTTTTTTTTCTGGAAGAAGAAATACGAAAACCGAATTTCAAAGGAAAAATTGCAGGTCTATTTAATAGCATCTACTTCCATCGTGTACTTTTCTGCTCGCTACAGTGTACATAGAAGAGAAGGTATATTCTATTATGCACCTCAGATGCATTCTATAATTTCAGCTGTAGGTGAAGCTAACACAAGTGGAAAAATAATTTAGTTAATTGTTTTCTCTGCACTTCCTAAAATTTTCTTTAAATCTGTACTCCCTTCTTAGCACAGCAAAATGAAACCTTGATTTCTGTTGATACTAAACTCACTTAATAATATAAATAAGGATCCATAAATATAACAATGCCTACAGACATTAAATTTCAGTTTAAAAATATAGGTAGCTACTATATTGCTAGGACAGATGAAAACAGATATATTCATACCTGATTTCCAAGACCTTTTTCCCCAAACCTACATTCTAGCATTTTCTGTTTATGCTTCAATGAGTTGCTCTTCATAATTAAACAACTATCTGTAGAGCATTTCTTTATGTGTTTATTAAAGATTGTCTAACTCATTTCCTGTTGACACAAATTTGTTCGAGTAGCAAAGGAACTTTTATAAATAACAGACATCCAAGAACATGAAGGGGACTGCTTAAGTGGGTTTGCTTGTGTACTTCCATAAGGAATTTTTAAACTGCAATCTTTACTTGAATTGAAATACTATTGTGGGGTGCTTTAATTCCTTTAAGAATAGCATTCATTTTAGTGCAGTTTAAAAGTCTGAACTCTGTAAGCATTCTATACCCATGAACATCTGTCTAAAATGGCTTACTTCCAACGATACTGCAAAAGTTAAAATTCAATTGGTGATTTTGTCTTTTGTTTAACTAGTATCAATTTTTTAAGGTCTGAACTTAACTATTGCTGTCATTCAGTTTCTCTCTCTCTTTTCTCATATTCTTTTTGGGAAGCAGAATCAAAAAGAAAAAAACAAACCCAAACCTACAATTCAACATTATTGTTTAATTTGCTCTAAAAAATGCTCAAAGCCCACTACACAACACTAAATATAAAATGAGAACTAGAAATCATATTAATTCCATATATACTCTTTCAAACTTGAACATCTTAGTTATTAACTAATCCCAATTTCAGCTTTGGTGAGCTCATTTTAAAAGAAGTAGCCTTTATCTCATGATGTAAATTCAATAGCTGTTGTCAGGTCTATTAAATAGAGTATTATTTTATTTACCCCACAGCTGATAACAGAGTCACACAATTCACTCCAGACTGGTCTTCCTGTAAGTTATAGCTATGATGTCTCCAAAGGGATAAAAGAAGTCATATCCTCTACTTCTCAACTTATTTTCATCATTACATATATTCTTATGCTATAATAAATCACATGAAATACTTTTTGTAGCTACAGGGCTCAAGGAGTATCTTCCATGCTTGATGTTTATTTCAGCTCCAGAAATACGTCTGAATCTTGCTGAATGAGGACCTGCATTTTACACTTATACAGCAGTGGTTAGAGATGTTTGGAGTTTAAGAAATGTAGTTAAATAACCCAAATCTAATCATACTATGTGCATTGTCTCAAACATGCGTAGGTTTACATGAAATGCAGCATCCAGAATATTGTTGCTCAGTAAGCTATGAAAGAAAGGTGAAGATCCTGAAAGCCTGACTTCACCGTATGACATGGGAGAAGAAAAAATGCTCATCTTCTTAAGCAATTAGAGAGCCCTTTGTAGGACAACCCCTGACTTCTACAGCCAGTTTGTAACCCATACCTAACCAGATGGTGGGCTATCCTGCTTGAGAAATATTCACTAGTGAATAGAGGGACTGATTCTGTTCTCACTGATTCCAGTTTCCTCAATCCAGAACAGAGTGGCCTTGGTTTTAATTCAATTTTTATCCAATTTCTTGTTTAGTTTTTGTTTGTTTAGTTTGTTTCATTGTTGTTAGTTTTTTTCCCTTCTGATAGGGAAAAAAGATATTGAAAGAGTTCTGAAGTAAATAGTTATTGAAAACTAGGATTAAATTTAGAGGAAGATGCTCAGCACCCATACGACAGCTCTGTCTCACCGAAGACTTATGATGACAGGTTTGGAGATCTTGGAAAAGCACATCTTGGAAAGCAGCTATATTTTGGCAAAATATCTATGCATGTGATTACTTGATTTCTAGATTGGCTGCATGCTTCCATCATTCTCTTCCTTACCTTGATGTAAGGATGTGATGTGATATGGTGCTCCTTCAGACTCTCCACGTTTCAAACAAGCATTGAAGCAGCATCTCTATCAGTTTAGTTCAGTCTAAATGTGCAGGGTTACATAGAAAGTGGGTAGAACACAAAACAGACCTCCACAGGCTGGTGTATGCCTTCAAACCTGTTCTTTTAGGGTATTGTCCCACTTGGTTTTCCCCATTAAATTAGCTTGTAGGTTTTGAAAAATGTTTTATGACTTGTGACCGCAAAAACAGACCTCTGCACACAGGGTAACCTTGTGTGATGTGAGGGAGCTTTGCAGACCGGTTCTGCTTCTTCTGTGCAGGAGGACATGGTTTATTGTCAAATGGATTAGACCACAGACAGAGGATAGTGGAATGGCTCTGGAAACAGAATAGTGAAAGGGCAGGAGGACATGGGCAGAAAGTGAAATACAGGAAATTACATCAGAACTTATGAGAAGGCTTTTTAACTGTGAAGATGTTGAAGAAAGGCCGTGGAGACTCTCCAAGGAGCTATTCAAAACCTGGCTGGACAGTCATGAGTTGGGCCGGGCTAGGTGGTCTTCAGAAGTTCCTTCCAGCCTCAACTGCCATATGATCCTGTAAAGGGTAAGGAAAAGTTATCAGTAATTAATGGAAGAAAACATGATAAAGATTTTCCTCTGCTGTTTTTCAGCTATAACATGACCTGAAGAGAAGCAGTGACTAAGTGAGATGCTTGCTTCATTTTATTGTGTTCTTGTGGGAGAAGAAATATACAACCACTTTTCTGAAAATACATTTACTCTAATGTTTTCATATTCCCAAACACTCTGGTCTTATTTCTCATATTTGGGGATCCGTATGCCGAGGTTTGCTCTCTGTTCAAGTATAGGAATCATAGAATTCCTTTTACATAGCACTGATAATGCAGAGCATTTCTATTTTCAAAAGCTTTTTGTAGAAGACTTTTTTATTACCATTACTTATTATTTTTAAAATAAAATCCCCTGAAGAAAGGCCCACCTAGAAAATTGGTTATATAGCTATCCTGGCAACATTTCATACCTAGTTAACAGTAAATGTCTTCTTTTTAAAACCCTTAATCTTTTAAGTTTGGTTAATAGAATATCTATTTTTTACACAGAACTGATTTTACTAAAGCTGCAGAGAGTCTAAAAAATTTGAAAGTCTCAGAAAGCTCTCAAATGGAAGGGTTATCTTTACTAGTGCTTCATAAACTTGAATGCTTTTGGGTGTGAGTCAATATCTTCTCAAAGTGACCTGGGTCTTAAACATTCAAGTCTATTAAAACTTTATCCATAAAACTAATTGGAGGCTGAAAAATTATAATTACCATTAGTATGAATAAGTACATTCAGTTTAGCTGTTCACAAATAAGTCAGAAATCATAACTGCATTGCAATCAGTGTACATATCAAAATCTCTTGCAATATTTATCTTGCTATAAATTGGCAAACAGCTTTCAGAGTTTGTAATGAAACATTTTTGACATGATTTCTGACAGAGTTGTATAATTTTAGACTAGTAAGCATATATGTGGGGAAGTGTTTGGGGTTTTTTCTGACAAGTCAGACCTTGGGTGGCTCTCATGAATCATCTTTCAGATGATGACTTATTTACCAACTGAACAGGAGTTATGTGTCATGTAAATAATACAGAAATAACAAGTCTGGAAAATCTAAACTCCCATTTTACCTGCATTAAAGCCAATTATTTTTCTGTCTGCTTGTAGTTTTTTTGGATTATGGTATTTTCAGATCTGAGGTGTTTTTCCAGCCCTCAGCATCTGAACAGACCTTATCAGAAGTGATCTTTGAAAAGCACAACAGCACATTTCTTTACTCCAGTACTTAATACACTTCCAGCCTTTAACTGAAAAAGGTTGGATTATTGTTTTTCGTTTAAAGCTTTCATCAGCTTTTAAAATTGATAGTGCCTATATTCACAAGGGATTAAGGAAGAAAATAAGTATACATTTTCACAGCCTTTAAATCACATAATTTGCCACTGAAATTAATGTGTATCATCTTGAATTATTATTTGATCTTATACATAAGTGCTCTGCTATTTAAAAGGAGTCTTAATAACAAATTTACCAAAGGCAGTTCAAAGCCCTTTTATCTTTTTTTTTTTTATTAGTATATCCCATTTTCATTTCATTGCTTTTGTTCCTTACCACCTTCTTCATCCAGAAAAATAAGTTACAGCCAGTGTCGCTTTTGAAATGGAAAAATGGTTTCAAATCACTGGCAAAGCTTAATGACTTCTGACTGCTGAGATATGTTAATTTAAGCCAGACCAAATGTTCCTCAGCTGCAAATATTTGGTGTTGTTCACTGGGAACTGGCAAGATTTATGAGGGCCCAGTGGCAAAGGCTCTCTGCTCACATGCCTCACATTACAATTGTTTCACATGTTAGATGATAAAAGGCTGTTTGAAAAAAAAAAAAAAAAGGAAGAAGGAAAAGAATCAACTTTTCACAGAAAATGTGTATAGGGCCAAAGAGGATGAGGACTTAGGAAGACAGCTTTGCTTTTTTCTGTCAGTGAATCTTCTCAAAGAACCATTTAACTGCTGAATTAATGTGGTATTCTCATGCCAATCTGCATTCTTTTCACCCTCTCAAAACATCAAAATCCATGTGACTGGATGGTTCAAAGCACTGGTAATGGAGCATAGAGGACTTGTTTTTGGTGTTTTTTTTTGTTTTTTTCACTTCTAGATGGCCAGTCCAAACCTACTGCAAACTGATAGTGGCTAAAAGTCATTAACCTTTGGCTCTTTGGTTGTTTTTGAGAAATTAAGTTAGTGAGCTCAGTTTAGTAATGAGTAGATGGATATCTACATCAGAAATACCCCAGTAAGTTATTCTGATAGGGGAATCTCACATGGGTAGGACAGACGCCAAACTATCCTTTGGAAAAAGGCACCTGCATGACTCGCAGATCAGTAGGAAAAGTCTGTGGAAACGTTCCCTGCCATTCTGTATCTTAGTTTGCAAGAATGTAAATTGGGAAGCATTCAGTCTGTAGTAATTCTACAGTAACAGCAAAAAAAACCCCAAAAACCCTGTAGGGGGAATGGGGCATTATAGAAATTACGTTCATAAATTTAATTTTTTTCATAGATGCTTAAAGGGAAACTTTTACTTGTTTCATTAATAGAAAAAATAAATTTCTGACTGTCTTACATTTACTCTTTAATTTGCAAGTGACTGTGAAATTTGGGGGGTTTACACTATTCTAATTGCTTCAATAGGATTAGATTTTTAAGTTTCTTTTCTGCTCTGAAAGCAGAAGCCAAAAACTTGTAGGAGATCCTGGTGTGTAGAGAAAAGAATAAAAGCCTTCTCTGCTGGACAGGATTAAATAACATGTCACCTAAAGCCCTTCTCCTGTCCACACTTAAAATCTTTGGGGCAGATAGTTTTGTTTTCTGAGTCTGTCCGAGGTTGTTATTCTCAAACCCCTAATTGCTGCTTTCATGCAGACAGGTAACCTCGGTGTTAGAGCTACTGGCTCACCACTGCTGCTAATGCTTTCGTGCTTTACCACTGCTTTTTGTACCCCGTTCCTTCTCATGGGTGATAGAACAAATTAAGTTCTTCCCAAATTCAAGGGAAGGAAGGGGACAGCAGCTTTATTTATGCTGGATTAAGTCACCCCTAAAACCAAACAAAAATCCCACAGCATATTTCCGTGGAAGTCTTGATAGCATCCTGAGCTGAGTGAGCATTGGTGTGAATTCATTCAAACTTTACGGTATGGATGTTTGCAATCAGAATAGATTAACCCTGATTATACAAATCAGCTACAGTGAAGGTCTACTAAGCACAGAAATGACTGCTCTAATGATTATAGGGTGATAACTCCTGAGCAGTACTCAGGGTTTCCACTGAAGGTAGTGGAAGCCATGAGGGCTAAGTGCAGTCCTAGGCTTTCAAACAGGAAAGAGAAATGCCTCTGCAGGGGTCAAAATGCCCCCTTGAGTGTTAAGAAAGGATAATGGTTCTCACAGATAAGAGAAACATTTTGAAATAAATAAACTGAGTGTTGGAGGTTTGTATTTTTAAAAATGTTTATAAACTAAAATACAGAAATTGTTGTGTTCATATTTGCATTTAGGCTGAAAATATTGTTCCTTGGGGGAAAAAAAAATGCACCGTGTATTTGTATTAAATACTCTAATTATGCTCTTCACTGGGATAAAAGGAAAAAAAAGCTGACAGCCAGCAAAAGAAACAAAAATCTAAATTATTTTCTTGCATTAAATATGACACAGATTGTAAAAAGCAATATTTTTACCCTTGAAATGTTTGAAGTATTGACATTCTGTCCACTCAATTGTCAGCTTGTCTTCAGAGATAGAGCTTCCAGGTTCTTAGCATTTAGTAAACTGACACTGATCTCTATTCTTCTTTAAACTTGTATGCAATTCTTGGCTTAAAAAAAACCCCCTCCATGATACCATGAAAGGTTATTCTTGCTGTAGGCACTGCAAAAATTCTGTGCTATCCTTATGGCTGTTTTCCTGATCTTTCAAATTTGTGTTAATAAATAAACCTTTTTAGCTTTAATTGAAGTTTCAACAAAGCTTGAAAATGGGATTTAGGGACGTTATAGGCTGCTGTTCTTGGGGGTACATGTGGAAGTTGTAGCTTGTGCTGCTGGAAAGGAGCTCCCCAGTGCCTCAGAGTGGGTGAGGAAGGGGACGTGGCAGGACCGACACGGAGATAGAGCAAAGAACTGATAGAGTGGGAGCCAGACCCGAGAGGCAAGAGCTGTCTTCACAACTTCCTCAGTTAATTCAGTGGGAGTTTGTGTATGTTATTTGGGCAGCACAAAATCAGCTTCATAAATCTAAGGGTCCAGCTCTGTGTAGTTAAAACCAAAGTATGTGTCAGAGCCTGCCTTCCTTACCTGAGCAGAACCCTGGTGGAATTTAAATAAACGGTAGACATGAAAGCCTGGAAAAAAGGCTTTTCTGTTTTTGTACCAAATAGGTATATAAACAAAATTAGCTGCATGTTAATAAAGGTTAAAGCAAAAAGAAGTATAACATCAGAGAATAAATTGCCAAACCTTCCTAGCAGAAGGAATGGCATTGCTTGATTTCTCTGCTGTTATTCATATTGCTGTGTTTACTTTAGAGAAGTCCCTTGCGATTTAAATAAAGTTTGTCATGTTTTACTTCTATTGGCATGTGAATTCTTCAAGGATAAAAATATCTGCTAAATTTCTCTGTTTTCTTTCACTCTTGCTTATATGATGAGGCATGATTTGTGGTATTTAATGTAATCAGAGTATCATTAATTTTCTGCTAAAATGTGTCTGAATATGGCCATGCAAAATAAGTATCTACCATACCATCAGTTGCTTAAAGAATCAAAATGAGGATGACAGTGTTTTTCTAAAGAAGATTTCTCTGAATCTTTCCACCCACAGGCTCTGTTGAAGGCAGTAAATAGTCCATTTTTGTTAATGAAGCTTCACTCATACAGCTGGGATTGTTTAATATTTTACGAGTGTTACTTTGTTTTGCTCTCAACGATCTCAGGCAGTTAAGGATTTATGAATCGTGTTTTTCTCAGCCCATCTGCGGTTTCCTATCTTCCCTGGCCTTGAGAATATGTTTAAATTTATTAAAGCGAAGCAAAGGCTCATTATTTCAAAGGAGAGCCAAAGTGACACAGTGAATTGGTTATTAATGGAAAGGCACTGCCATAGGGCGATTGAAATTTAATGATATCCTACAAGAAAAAAATGAGGGTGTCACTTTCCAAAAAGTCATGCTAAATGCCAGCCTTTTTAAGGTCCTGCCGCTAATTTTATGCCTGCACACAGTAATGTTTTCAAAAGCGTTTAGGAAACACGGACCAGTGACTGTACTGATTATCCTTTTCACCTTCTCGCCTGTTCCAAATGGGTTTGTGCAGTGAGCGATTTAATCTCTAAATATAGGGAACGTTAAAAAAAATAACATTGCTGTTTTTCACAAGCTAAGGGCCTTTTGCAATCCTCCAGAGATGGACTTGCAAATATGCTATCTCCATATGCTCACAGTAAGCTCTCAAACTGGCTCATCACCAAAAAAAAAAAGGAAAACAAAAAACTTCAATCACTTTATTTCTTCTGCTTTTCTGTCATTCAAGAGATATTTTATGTACACAGAGTACATTTATCAAAATTTAAGTCACACATGATTAGAGCATACCTGGGAATCTCTGAAATTTCTCAGTTTTCTCCTGATTAGTCTACATATTCTTTCAGAAGACAGTCCTTGTTTCCTGAAATGCCTTCCACCTGTTTCTGGATTATTCTTAGTTTTTAATAAAATGTTCATATAGACTTTGTCAGTATGTTTTCTCAGTTTAAAAGACAAGCTGTATAATTTCCTGGCAAAATTCAGTGTATTCTTCCAAAGTATATGTTGAAACTTAGACTTTTGTTGGTTGGTTGGTTTGGTTTGGTGTTTTAGATTTGAGCTGGTTATAATTCTCAGACTGCAGAGACCCTATAATGTGGTCCATAAGTGACTGTTGAAAGAGTTCCAAGTGGAAGACGGAGATGAGAGGAAGGGGAAATACCTGTGTTTGGGCTGCAGGACCAGGCTGATAGAAACTTGTTGATGATGCTGGTGCTCAGTGGAGTATTATTGTTTAATGTTCCTGTGCTAGTGATAACTATATGGTGCCTTCCTTCTAGTTGTGTGTTTCAACATATGATTTACTACAACTATAACCATGTTTAAGCACAATTGAGGAACACGGATGGGGGATAAATCACGGATAACGCAAGGTCTGTGTAAATGTCTGGACAGAAAATAGCTTGTGATAACCATGTCAAAAAAGCAGGCTTTACATTAAACACCTCACAATGTTAGATGACTGCTCCTTTGTAAAAGCAGAAGAACTGGCGAAGGATTCTCATGCCATGACAACAAGGCTGCTATGGCTACACAAGCTATTGTGTGACCTTCCTCAGTTCTCAGCCATCAGGATGAAGAATCCCCTTTAGTACTTCCCCATAGCTGTTCTCCTAAAATATCAACTCCCCCAGAAAGCATACAAATATGCAGCAAAATGAAAAGGGGTAGTAGCATAAAGGGATATTTGGTATCAATCATCCTCGGTTAATACAGAAATGGTAGGAGTCTGTGGTGGAAAAGACATGCTAGGTCACCTAGTTCATCTTCCTGCTGGTGCGGGAAATGTTCCCGACATATATTTTCTAGTGCCCTGTCCAGTCTAGTTTAAATACCTGATGCAACTCATTTATATTTATATTGTAATTTTCTTACAAACATAAATATAAAACCAAACTCCAGACGTTGCCCTTGACAGGCATATTAGTAACAAATCATTTTCTAACCTTGCTTATGGTAAATTTCCAACCATCTGCTGACAGGTAAACAGAAATTTCTCCTTTCTTTTTTTCTTCTTTTTTAAATCTTCAGAATACTTTCTCTTCCCAGTCTCATCAAATGAAATAATAAAAAAAATCCAACAACCTTAATTATAAAGTGACAGCACCACGTTGTTTCTAAAAGGAGAAATGTTGCCCTTTCTGGAGGTGTGGATCTGACAAGCATCCCCTGCCCCTCCTACATGAAGGGATAACCTGTGGTCTTTAAACGTACCATCTGCTGTTTGAATGCCCTAGAGGTGGAGGCAGTCTGAGGGCAGGAAAGATTGGTAGCCATCTCCCTACATTTTACATATCAGCAACCCTAAAAAAAAAAAAAAAAAAGTTAAATTATTGCCAAATTTTGGAGTCTTTCTCCTGCAAAGCAGAATCCTGAGGCAAGAGCTTCTGGTTTGTTCTGTCTGTAGAAGAGTTGCAGTGGGGAAGAGTTATTTGCAGATCGGAGCCAGGCTAGGTGACGTGAGTCATGGGGAGTGTCATTTCTGGGGAGAAGGTAGCAGACATCGTTTCACACGCCTCAGTCTTGGGTCCGTGTGTGGGTGCTGGCAATGTCGCCTGTTCTGCAGGAAGCAAAAGCTGCCTCTTGGTGCATGGCAAGCACTCAGTGAGAGGGTCTTGCTCAGATTAGCACACCAGGAGCTGGAGGGGTTACAAGGAAAGGTCAGCGTCTGTGCGGTGCTAAGTGTCTTCTTCTCGGGCTTAAATCACTGAAAGGAAGGATCTTCAGACTAGGGGCAAGAATTACTATAGCCAGTGCCATGCCTTCACAGGGACATTCTGTTGTCTGGGGTGAGGGGGTGGAAAAGTCAGAAATTCGGGTCGTTAAGGCTATCAAACACTGTGTAAACTGAAGCCTTAATAGGATTTGCATACCATTTTAAAGAACACGTGGAGAAATGGTGACTCAAGGGCCTGCAAGTTTGGTCCCTCTAAGCTTCCTGTTTTAACTATAAACTTGTCATCCTATAACCTTTCTAACAAAGACATAAACGCTTCAGCTACATATATTTTGATTGTTTCATGACAGTTTACTGGAGGCTTAGCAATGACAGATTTCTTCATTGTCTTTTTGCCAAAATTTGTCCTTTAAGTCATTTTTGTTGACTGCCCCTTTTAGCAGCTCACCTCACAATGAGAGAGGAGACAATTAATGGGAGGGTGATTTATCACTGCCAAAAACTGTCAAGGACTTCTGTTGTAGCTGGAGAAAAAGCAATTTCACATTATGGCATTTCATTCCGAATACATTGTATTTACAGCTCACAGTTTTATTTTCAGAGCCTATTATCAGGTGAAACAGTTGCATCTGAAATGTTGTTTGTGACATAGGTGACCTGTTAGGATTTGATAAGTATTTACGCCAGAGCACAAGGGGCTCACACATCTGCTGTTGGCAGAAGCAATGGAAAAAAATAACCTGGAAATGAGGCGTTTGATTTTTCTGGTTCCTACACTCGAGCATCTGTTGCTATAATTAAGTGGCATTCAGTAATTGCAGAGCAATGGTGAAATAAACATATGCATTCTTGCCAGCTTTTAGGATTTGGTGTCCTTACAGTAGGAGAGACAAGCAAAGTGACTTCAGCAAGAACAAAGGGTTCTGTAACAAAGTTTAGCAATTAACTTTGCTATTGCATAAAGAGGAATTTTACAATGAAAAAGAAATAGAGGAAGAAAAAAAAAGAAAAAACTAAATTGACCAGTAGCTTTTATAGATTTAAACTGATTGCTGCAAGAGGTAAGGCAGAATATTGAACTGGGAGCATGTTAACATTTTTCTGTTGAATGGAGTTGTATTGGAGTTGTATTTAGAAAATAAAAATTGAGCATGCAATAATAACTAAAAAAATGAGAATGCAAGAAATCTATTATACAGAGAGAGTTTATAATGAAATGTACTCCTTCAGTTTGAAGGGGGAGCTGAGGTCTCTGTGAGGGCCCCTGCTGCCTTTGTTTATGCCTCAATTGTGGTGTAAATGAAAACAGAACCTGGTGGTCAGCATTAGTTAAGAACCCTGGTTAAAACAGGTTTTTGAAATGAATAATTTGTAGGGCATTTATTAAACAATCAGGTATTCCTTAGTGTGTGGTGAGATTCAGTATACCTTTTTAGGTTTTTTTTTAGAAGTAGGAAGAACTGGGGGAATATAATTTTTTTCTGAGAGAGGATTTAAGTCAGAACACTGTCTCATCTGATCAGAAGTTTTGTGATTGTTGTGAGTTTTGCCTTTTAAGAACAGGCTGTCCAACAAGTTATTTCAACAATGGTCCTTGTACTAAAAATAAAAATAAAAATGGACAATTGAATGGCAGAACCCATGTAACCCAACAGATATGTGGCAGATGTAGCATGTTATAAATTCTGAGAACCTAAGAATAGAAAAGAGTGTCTGTCTCTCGCTGTCTGTCGAGGCCAATAAAGAGTAAGCATGAAAAAGAGCTATTAGTATTGTTTGAGGAGGCCATTCTTATATATGCTTTGGCACTTTCACTTGCACGGTCTGGAGCAAGTTTGGCATTAACTATGCTCCTGCCTTTTTGGCTGGGGGAATAAATAATAGGAGCCACTGTGCAGTGAGTGGTAAAAAACACAGTATCTTGAATATATGTACAGATGCATACATGCATACGTACACAAACATATATTCACATGCACATGTGCAGAGAGAGAAAAAGAGATGCAATATGAATGAAGCCAAGAGAAAAAATCTTGTTTAGTGGACATAGGAAAGGACTGAAAAGTGAAAATAGGTGATAGTTTTTACTTCAGTTTCCATCACTTACAGTCATTTCTACATGGCCATAGGAAGCCATAGCAAGCCAGTCAGAGCTTTAAAGAACTGGAATATCACAGGATCAGGATCTGTGTTGTATCTTAACATAAATGTCAGAATGCTTTTTTCACTTTACTGTTCAGATAGTGAAACAGAATGTGTTAATTGATTTTCTTTGCAAATGCAAATATTTTGAGGGTAGGTATAGATTTCTAATCTGATAAAATAGAATATTATTTTTAGCTGCATTTAATTAAATCTGGTGGTAATTTCAGTAACTACATTTTAAAAAATATTATTACTATATACATTTTTATGCTATAATTCTGAAAAAAAGATCTCATCAGACTTCAGAACATTAATGTATAAGAGTCTGATTCTAATAAACTTCATATATGCATGAATCTGCTTTTTTATTCTGCAAGTGAGCTACTGGATTTTGATGTTGTTTGGGAAAACTCATGAAGCAATATACCTGAACGAGGTGAGAGTCAGGAGATTTAGATTGTTTTTCAGGCTCTGCCAATAACCTGTTGTGTGACTCTGGGCAAAGCACTTCACAACTCTCTGCCTCTGCTTCCCTCTGTGCTTATTTACAGATGAATTCTTTGAGGAAAGAGTTACCCCTTAAGCATTTGCACAGGACTTTGATTTCCTTTTTGAGCCCTAGGCATTAAAAATAAGTATTCTCACGTTAAGTATTTCATTGAGCAAGGTTGGAAGCTTTTTATTTTTGATGGAGGTGAGCCCACAGACAGTGGCCGTGAGCCTACTCCTGCCATCCTTGCGTTGGCTCCTGTTTCTGAGCCATTTCAGTAGGGAATGTGGCATTAGGACCTCTTACAATCAACATTCTTTTGCCAGCATCCATTCTCAGCCTATTAAAAGAAAAAAGATAGTTGTGAGAACTCTGTCAATAGTGAAAGATCTATTATGTTATCCACTAAAAACTTAGTAGATGCTATAGGAGTGATTTTAATTGAGATTTTTACAACCGTTTGATAACACTGTTTTGATCACCGTATTTAGGGCTGGATTCCAACAGTGGACATAAAACCTCTGACTAATCCACTGAGTCACCCAGTCCCTGTCATATATTGCTTAATGGTCCATGCTGCCAGGAATTATAATAGCTTTCTAGTAATAATTTTTTTTTTCTGAAAGAAACTTTATGGGCACAAAGTCTTATAAAAGTTTAAACTCAGATTTTTTAAAAAGGCAATCAAAGAAAGCTTCCTAGAGCTATGCTAAACTGCAGATTTTTTAAATTTACAATAAATGTATAAAGTCTTACATATACTATAAGTTAATGACTAATATTTTAACTTTGGTTGGTTAATGTTTGCAGGGCACTTACAGATGCTAGAATAATCTCTAATGTTTTTGCTCAATCTGCTCTGGAGATGGATGAAATAAATAGTTTAAACTAATTAATGTAACACCAGCTGTTACAAGTGCTTGGCAGACGTCTGTGAGTTTTGATGGGCAGAGAGCGGCTGTTGTACTTGACTTTATTTTAGTACAATGTTGATCACAGTGTAAGCTGGAATAAATGACGAGCCAAAGGAAGGAACAGAGGATGAATTCTGTGTAATGCAAAATAAATATTGCCCTTTTTCTGAAAATATTTTTTGAGGTCGAGGGAGATTTATAGTGGACTTCTACTAAGTCAGAAGTGCTGTGACAACAGCTGTGCTAAGCATGCTCGGTATTAACATGCTTTACAAAAGCTGCAGAAATATATATAGGCATCTATGAAATTTCACATTGCTTTTAGATTTCAAAAAGTGCTATGGCTTAGTATTAGCACTTTGGCTGCATATTTTATTTCTGCCTAGCAATTGCTGTTAGAAGGAATAGATAGACAGGTAGATAAAAAGTAATACTAGATCTAGAAAGTCAACATGTTTGCAAAGACTAAGTTGGATTTCAGTGCTGCTTGTATGCAGATGATTGTATAGTAGGTTTTTTTATTTATTTTGCACTTTAAAGAATGAGCATGACTGCAGAAAATTTCAAGGTACAAAGTAGTTATATCAAACTGAACTTGGTACTTTGTGTCATAGCCTTGTTTTATCAGCGTCCAGTTAAAAAAAAAAACCTCCACAAAGCCTTAAAAATATACCTGATGAGAATTTTTACATGTTATTTAATAATAAGTTAAAATATCAAAATAACTTCTCTTTTAAAGTTGGAAGGTAGAATAATTGTGCTGTGACAGGGGAACGATGGCTGCTATCTCTTTCTGTGCCAGCATTAAGATAACAGTGTCATTGTACAGATTGTTACCCTGTGAATATGTCTAATAAGTTATTATAGCGTGCTGAGCAGATGGCAAGTGTGCTCCTGAAAGGATTGATGGATGGGATATGATGTCATCAGTGAGATGACAAGGTTCACAAGGTACTTGACCTCCAAGAATAAGTCCTAACTGGTTAGAATTCTAAATGGTGAACTTTTGTGACACTGGCTAAATGGGAAATATGTGCAATTTGTATTTCTTTATGGTAGTGTTTACCCTCTTCACTGAACTCCACATAATGGGATTTGGTCCCTGAAGACTTGGAGATATTGTTAGAAGGTTTCACCCTGTAACCTTCAGAGGATTTCAAATACAAATCTATACGTCTAAACTTTTAACAAAATCCCACTGAATTATATTTATGAAGTCAGATTCATAGCTTTTCTTGCTTTATATGTATGTATAAAGAATTTAATTGAAATGATCAATTAATTTAACATGTTCTCCCAAAAGAGAAAGCTGCTGATTCAGTAAGAAAGTACAAAGCATAAAATTACAATTTATACTTTTGTAAGAATGTCTTTAAAATTGTGAGCTATACTAATATGACAAGGATCTTAAGAGTATAATAATTTTAATTATGACTAGATTCTCCATCTCTAAATTCCATTAAACAAATAAACATTTGATTGTTCTATCTATCTAAAAAGGTATCTTCCTTTCTATTATGTTCCAAATTACACAGTGGGATCTATACTGTTGAAACACAGGCCGCTAAAATAGTCCTCTTAGTTCTTTGCATGATTCACGGAATGAAGACGGTGCACGCGGAAGCCTCAAAATGGGGAACCTTGCTGCTGAAGTTTAGGCACTGTCTAAGAGCTGCATCTGATGCATACCTACCTTCTCTTCTTTATTGTGTTGAGAATTTAGGTCCTTGCTTATAGAATGCTGCTTCCATGGCAGACTGGATAATCTAGACAGTGGAATTCTACCCTTCATGTCTTTTAGGCACTCCCTAAACCCTGCTGACCACAAAGTGAGCTCTGCGTATCTATTTCGGTGAGCAATTATGCAGATAGACAGATCCTTCAGAATTAGAAGTTTGTACCTATATATCGTAAATTGGAAACAGAAACAGAACATGCAAAAGACAGTATGTAGAGAATATATCAAAAAAAGAGCTGCTGAAAGAAAAGGGGTGAATGAATATATACTATGCCTTTCCTACAGTGAAAGTTAGAGTCAAAGAGTTTGGAGTCATGTTTCTTAACCCCTGAAATTAATTTTTTTTTTGCCATTGATTTAGCTGTATTTGGCAATGATCAAATGCAGGAAGATAGGAGGAAGAGGCATGAACTTAGTAGTTAACCTTTTTTAATCTTTAATAAAATACATACAGTTTCTTAAAATGCTTCTTGTTATTTGACTCCTTTGAAATGAGAAGATAAATTCCTGGTGGAAAACTCTGCCATGTTTTATTGATTGTTTGCAGAGCGAAACATAAATTCTATATACAAAAATAAACTATGAGAGCATGTACATGCATACTTGTTCTGAATTCTTTATGATATTTATTTTCAACACTGATAGTTCTTTGCGATATTTGAATATTCATGTGACAACCTAGGGGTTATTTACATGAACTGAAACAAGAGGAAACCAGATGAAAGCACTATAAATCCTGTGAATAAAAACAATATATTATCATTTTTATATTTCCTAATGTTCTGAGTTTCAAGTAAGTAAAATTTGTTTGTAAAATTTCTACTACTGGGGAATATTGTTCCATTTCTTAAATCACATTGTAGGTACTATAAAACTTTCATAAACATGTTACAAATTGCTTCCATCTTTCCTGTATAAATAAGATGCTGAGGGTTCCTAAATTACTTCAGAATTGCAGAAAAGCTCTGGATTGAGTTGTAAACATTATAACAATGTATCAATTTTAGCATAATTGCTTTGAAAGTACAGATTACGATTTAAAGTTGTCTTTTTTTTTTTCATTTCATTTTAAATCCATGTTCATTGTCATCCAGCCCAATGCAAGTCTTTTACACATGTTCTGACATCTGATTCTACTGTTTTAGGAAATGTACAGGCAATAGAAGGAAGATACTATGGCTCTCAGGCCATAATCTCTTCCTTTTACTCCTGTACTAAGGGTAGAGGTATTGTGCCTTCAAGAAACAGTAACTTATTTTCATGTGACTTCCAGATTGTTGTCTTTCTACATGTGGTTTACTGTCGATATTGAGTTATTCTTTCTCTGGTTTATTGCCCGTTCATTTATATGCAGTAAGAGAGCAGTAGCCTGTTCAAAACACGCTATTAGTAGGGCAGCACAGACCTGGATCTTTAAACAAATACTTTCACTATATATAGCATGCATCCTTTGTTAGTGAGTGTATTCAAGGGATTTGGTTCCATTCTGGTGAGGTAATATTAAAAACTACCAGCGAAATGTCAGAATTAATGTGTACCAGTTTGTTAACATAATTAAAGAATAATCTGTCAGAATATTTAAAAATATTAAATGAATTTAGCAAATAATTTGATAAATTTTACATTCGGCCTCTCAGATTTTAATAAAACTGAAAAAAAACAGATTCCATATATGTTACCATATTTTCATAGGTGTATTGGTTATGTGGCTTGAGAAGTTTCAGGAGCCAGTTTTTTTCTGCTCGATCTGATCAGTTCATATATGTCTGTATGTGCTAGAGAAATGTAAAATATTAATAGAAGGTCAATGAGTGTTCACTGAGCTCTCTTTGCCATATGGCCCCTGTGGAGGATAGAAGGCCCTGTCTAGCTTAAGCCTGCCATATGGACCTGGTGGAAAAAGGTAGGTTTCACACACAGAGCAAACCTACCATATGGACTGGGTGGAGCACTCAAAACTCTAAACATTTCTTGTACACCAGGGCCTTTTACACAGAAGAATGTAAAAACATACATAATACATTACACACAAAAGCCATTGAAAAATGGATCAATTGTTTAGGTTTATATAGTGCTTTCAAGCAGTGACCAAAACTATATAAATAATCAGGGCTTATTTTGAAATAGTAAAGAGGACCATCAATCATTTACATTTGACTTTTTTACTTTGCATTTAACATCTGTTGTATAATGGGACTGTACAATGCCACCCTCAATGCTGTACGAAGACAGAACATCCAAAAATAGTGATAGGGTTAAAGCAGTTTCTCTGAATGTGTTCCCTCGGGTTTCTTTTTCCTCCTGTTCTTAACCTGAAAAAGAAATTTAGCACACTGTGTAAGAGTTGTGAGGCAAGTCCTGGACTTAGAAATATCTTCTATACTCTTAATCTTTTGAGGAATTGAGATTAAGCATAGGATGAGATCATTGATTCAACTTTAATCCCTCTATGAAGAGTGTGGTGTTACACAGTGGTGTCTTTTATAGACCAAAGACGTAGTAAAGTGGGATAGTAAAATGCTCGTCTTTCAAACCACTGGACCTAATGTTGAACCTTCCTACATGTTCCCATGCAAACATACCTATATTGTTTTTAGTTTTGGTTGGTTGGTTGGTTGGTTGGTTGGTTGGTTGGTTGGTTGGTTGATTGGGTTTCGTTTGGTTGGGTTGGGGTTTTTTTGCGAAAAAAGCGAAAGTCAGATCAGGACCACTCCAGCTATGATTTTACCAAAATACAGGTAAATGGAGCATAAATTAAAGCTGTATTTTTAAGACCTTCTTTTCTGCTTTCTTACCTGTTTTCATAATGATTCAGATCTTGTTTTCACAGTTTTTTATGAGAGAATGAGTTTTATATGTGAGAATGAATACGGAGAAAATAAGTCAAGATCTGTTTTATTCTGTAAACAGAGAGATCATGTAGGCTGACTTGTCCCTTCAGATTTCTGTCACAATCTTTACCTTTTCTCTAACTGTATTTTTTTCCTTGTCTGGTCCTGCAAATTCAACAAGCAAATGGATTTCTTCATATCTTGGAAACTACTGAAATAAAGACGCTTTAGAAACAGTCAGTGCTACTGAGGAAAGGGCTTGAGATGTAAGGAAAAAGTGTGGGAAGCAGTAGAATAAGCTGAGTTGTGGAGCAGCTAGGACGAATAGAAGACAAAGACAGTGATTGTAAAAATAAAGGATTTGGATTTTACCTTTTGAACTCATTGTGCTAAAATTTTTGTAATTTTACTAAAATTTGTTATAGAACCAGCCTTCAACAGTAGCACTGACTTCCTTTTCAAAAACTGAACAAAAAAAAATCACTGAAGTTGCTGTGACTTGCTCGTCTCAATCTTCTGGATGCAGAAGTTCACAAAACCATGCAGGATGGTCATTGCCTGATGCAGCTCTTTTTTTACTAGCTGGGCTAAGCCAAGCTGTTATTGGGATATAGAATAAAAGTAGTATCCTTAAATATATAATGATATCAT
Source organism: Melanocharis versteri (assembly GCA_013397845.1). NCBI lineage: Eukaryota > Metazoa > Chordata > Aves > Passeriformes > Melanocharitidae > Melanocharis > Melanocharis versteri. The sequence goes on along the minus strand of VZTG01009064.1, from coordinate 109,796 downwards.
CAGGTTGAGATAATAAAGCTTGCGCAATATGTTTCAGTTTGTTTAGGCAGTAACTGTTTTCACAGTACAATAATGCTTATCCTATTTTGATTTCTGTTTTGTTTATTTATAGCTATCACATACATAAATTGTCGTAAATTCTTAGAGAATGTTACATAACATTTATAATTGCTTAAGGATTGAAATAAAGATTTTTTTCAAATACGTTATTGGCATAAACATTGAAACATTTACAGAAATTTTGATATGAAACAAAATTAGTATGAAGATCTGTCCCTATAGTGGAGATGCAATGCATATTTCTGTGGTACTATGATATGGTGTAGACAAAAGATTGAACAAAGTATTTAATTTGCATGAAGGTTTTAAACTGGATCCCAAATAAGATTTTAATTTACCAGCAAGTATATTGCATGTTTGCTGTGTAGGGTACTTTAATTTTCTGTATTTAATGTAAACCAAACTGATCCATGTTACATGATGACTCCAAACTATTTTTTATCTTCTTAAATCAGTGCTGAATGTGACTCATAATGCATAAATACATAAAGGATATTTTTTTGGTCTTCTCTAATATGTATTCTGATATATTAGCATAAATTACATATTCCGGGACATGAAAACACATGCAGGCCAAATCTCACTTTAAAGTGGATGCCTCAAATGGAGCAGAAAACATTAGAGGTAAAACTTCTACATTATTCTATCAGTGAGCATCAAGATAGTGAATGCCATAGAAATCTCACTAATGGACACGTTCTGGCAGCTTGTTGCAGATGTTTGATGGATGAATTGCAAGAGAAATCATATCAGATGTAAAAATGCTTGCCTTTTCATTCTGAATTTTGTTTCTGAGCACTCTGGGGTTTAGGAGTTTTGTTTGTTTATTATTATGGATTTCTGTGAAAATCAGATATTAGGATATAATGTATAGGCAATGGTTTGAGAAATGTGGCTATAATATTGTAAAAGACTGTTTCTGATGCTATAAACTATGAAGCTCATATTGAACTCCCATAGGCAGACAGCCAAATTTCTATTAGGATATCATAACCATATAATCCAAAATGTGTACATCGATTATTGTCGAACATTTGCATCTGAGTACTGGAACCATTCCATAGATAGACACATTAAGGATGTTTATTATATCTGCTAAAAAAATATTGTGCAATAATTTGGAAAAAGTGAGTTAAATATACCCTCTTATGCAAATGTGAGTGTTTCAGCCACAAAAATAAGGAAGCTTCTGTGTTATACTGCTTCATGATATTAAAACAGCTCACTCCTTTTGTACTCTTCCTGGTGAGAGTTTGTCAAAACAAGATGCTTCACATTCTTTTCTTTTCACTAACACTTGATGTATTAGGTGTGAAGAGAGTTTTTTACAGAAATATATGATCTAGAGTTACTAGATCATATATTTCTGTAAAAAGTGTATATTGCCATTTGGGTGCTCAAGCAAAGACTGGACACACTACTGAACTACTGATGATAAAACACCTGTTCCCTTAACCTCTCAGAAGCCTGACTGCAGGGCTGGACCAGCACAGTCCCCTCAGTACTTAGTTTTCAAAGCATGGCTCCTTCCCCTGCATTTATAAAGCATTTGAAGCTTTTCATTGCATGTACATGAATTCCTGAACCTATTGCCCAGCAGCCCCACACAGTTGTGTCAGTTGAGTCCATCTGATTTGGTTCCTGATTATTTTATTTTACTGGTATCTTTGGCACTAACACATCCAGGGCAGGTAATTGCTAGTATTGCTTTTGTTAAAGAATTTATTAAAATTGTGGGCAATTAATAGGATGTTACAGGGAAGTGAATATGAGTATACATGTTTTTAAATATTGGGTTTCTGCAAAAAGCAGTGTCCCTGGACATTTTGTGTATTTATCTAAAGTATGAGATTTTCTCATTTTCATAAAAAGAAACATGGCAGTATTCTGCATGAATATTCAGTTAAACAAAGCACTTACATTAATCAGTAGATGCAGTTTTACATATTCTGACCGGATAAATATTTTTGTGCTGAGACAGATGAGCAGTGTAAGTTGCCATAAATGAGAAGTGTTTAAACCTCTTTTGCCTTCTCTGTTGAACTTGTCTGACATTTTTATTTGTGAAATGCAGTACTGCTGACTTTTGTGCTGCCACTTTACACCAGATGCCAAGCATGCCTGGTCAGCCTCATCTGCTTGCCAGCACTCTGGGGATGAGGGATGGGGCAGGTTATGAGTTGCTGAATGAATGACAGCTGACGAGTGTTGCTCAGACACATTACCATATATTCATTTTCTTTTTGGGCATCTGATTCATGCTGTCAGCAGATTACCAAGAACATGAGCCATGTGACAAGGTAGCAGAAGCATTAATACTTCGGATCCCATAATTGCAACATGGCTAGATATGGACTACTTGAACACACTTTCTGTTTTTTTCCTGAAGAGAATGAATATTAGAATTATTAACTTAACACAGACCAAGGAAAATAGTGTGAATATAATGCAGTTCCAGGTATTAACATAAACCCTTCATCTTCAGAGAATTACAAGTTACCAGCTGTGCTCTTATCAAAAACTCTCTTCTTACTACTGTTACGCTTACAAAAAAGGAGTGCTGTTATTTTAGATAACAATGACAAAAATGCTAATATTGTTGATATTCCTTATTTTTAAATCACCTTAAATCCCCAAATAATAGACGTTTTTCGACTTTCATGAAACATGTCCAGAGGATTATTAATACAAATCATGTGGCCCTTGAAATGATCCAATAAAATCTAGCAAAATGCAATTGTTGCATTGTCTAATGTTTTTTTCTCTGCATTTTGCAGTAGCCATATGGAGGCAGTTATAGGGAGGAACGGGCAGCACAAAAATAAGTATGCATACTGTGGATGCATTGCCTTGTGTATTGCTTTTATCAGTTGAGATGTGCATATTTATGTCCATAATTTTGAAAATGTGAGGATTAGTCTACGATACATTCATTATGCAGCCTTAAAGTCCAGTCCCTAATCTGAAGTTTGATGTTAATCAGGAATTTAGCTTAGACTGAAAATACTTGGCTTGATCATTTGATTCTGCCTACATTTAGGAAAGCTGGATATATGGTCAGGGAGCCAGCTTCTGAGCCAACACAATAAAGGAGATTAAATAGCTGTTTTTGTGAATGTTGAGGTTTGATTTCCTAACCGAATATCCCTTCACTGCATAGATGATCATGGACACCCCTCAACACAACTTTGGAAGAAGCAGAGCATGGCTCTTGTGAGGAGACACATTTGCAGAACCCTCTGCATACATACATGCACATAAGCAGTTCTCATAGAATTGCTACAAAGCCAAGAAACATTCTTTTTAGCGCTCAGTATTGCCTGGCTGATGGAGTGGAGTTAGCAGAGTACTAATTGGGATGTTTGACATGAACCGGTAAAATGCATTTATATTTTTTTCGGCATCCAAAGAACAGATGGCCTTACTCTGCATCCGATTCCTGCCAGTAGCATATAAGGATCTTTAAAAAAGAAATAATGGGCATAGTTCTTACAATTAAAAACTGAAGGTTATAAAATTATTAAGTGCCTTCTTTTTATACTAATATATTGTTAAAAATCCAATAAAAATATTTAGAATACCTTTTAAACAATCATTTCGTCTTTTAACAATAATTTCATCTTTAGGAATTTAGAGTTAAATTCTTAATTTCTTCAGAGTTAATGAATGTTACTGACAGATGTTCAAGATATATGTGTTTTATGATTATTAGATATATACAGAATCGTCTCTGACTATCCCATTTCTTCTTTTTTCCTGATCGTTCAATGCACTTTAAAAAATTGTGTGAAAAAATTTGTAACTAAACAGGATACTTTTTATTATGGGGACAGAGAAACAGTATAATTTTGTTTTGCATGTTATGTGTTATGATGCCAAAGTACACAGAACAGAAATACCACTGGCATTTTAACATTCCATTGTATGGTAAAGTATGTTTGTTTAAAAATAGGAATGATAATTTATTCTAAAATATTGTGAAATCCTTAGAATAAATAAATCAGCCAATACTGCTTGACCCAGCCCTAATCAGTAATAGGCTGCAAAATAAGATAAAGGTTATTAAAATAATCCTTTTATTGAAAGAGAAAATTAGATAAGTTGTGCTGATTGACTCTGAGGCCCTCCTAGGGACATGTAAAATGAAGAATAAACTCAACTTGATCTAGTCCAAAAAGCCTGAAGAAATCCTCACAGCTGGAACATCACCACTAATTACATTTTTGCACTTTGAATATATATTGCCAGCTCTTTCCATTCATTTTTAGTGATGCTATACCCGTAATTCCTTAACAAACTAAAAGATGTGATCTTTAAAGAATGTATTTTACAGATTTGCTTTGACAGCTGAAAATTTCACTTACATTCAACTAAAATTCTTGAAATACCGCAAGAATTACTTATGCGAAATCTGTTGTATATAAAAAACAAGTTTAGCTATTTTGTTTATTTCTTTCTGAGTCAGTATAAGTTTCTTGCTCCTGGGCAGTCTTTCTCTTCCCCTCCTTCACCTCATAATCCCACTCCTATTATCCCTTTCCAAAGTGTTTGGCCACCTTGAGTGTTATTCTTCCCTATTTTTTCAACTTTCTATTTCCTCAACTTTCTATTTCCTCACTTTGTGATTACTCTCTGTCTTTTGTCAATTCCTCTCTGTTTCCAGCCCTCCATGTCCTTATTCCAGCCAGAAATACATTCCTTTTGTCCCTGCTCTGTGCTTAGATAGATAAATTGGCTTGCAAGGTATCAGCATAGAAGGGGTACCACTGAACCTTGGAGAAAGAGTGATCCCAAATGTTGCCATTAGGGAGGCAACTCCAACTGTAGTATGATCAATGATCCTGTGCAGTGGTGAAGAATGATCTGTAGAGACTGCATGTTCTTTAAAAGGATTAAAGAAAGACTAGAAATTTAATAATTGATTTTTTTTTCCGAAAGGGAAAAGCATCAAGTTAGTACATTATGTTCTCAGTGGTTAAAATCTCATAGAACTGTCAGTAAATATGAGTCTTACTGTTGGTGGGAAAGTCCTGCATCTAAAACTACCTCTGAAGTGGACACATAAAACTAAATTCCTATGTCCTTTTATTCCTGTGTAGTGCTTTACATCTAGTCAAGGTGTGCATATTTGGAAGCCATGCCACTTAGGAAAATGGTCCATAATGGTAGCTTTGATACATAGATACATGAGTTCTGTAAGACCTACTTGCACAAATATATGCGACTGCATCAGGTACAAAGCCATTGTGCGTAAAGTACACATCCAAGAAACTTAGTAGCTGTGATCTTTTCCATATAGGTTTTAAATTTGTTGGTCATATTTCAGTATTAGAGAGTTGTTATTTCCAAAGTCCTTAGGCAAACATGTCAATCCAAGAAGCAGAACTCAGTGGACAGCATTTGCAATGGTACTGTTAACTATGAGAACACCAGCCTCTTCAGAGTGTTACAGGAACATTAACCAGTCAGTCAGTCTATTTGAATATTTGATATTCCTTCCTGATTGCCAGCTGCCACAGTTGCAAATGTTTTAATTTCAGAGTATTTGGGTGGCCTGGAGAACTGTTGTTTGTATAAAAAGAAGTAAATAAGTTGTAGATTGAAAAAAATTTTTATAAGAGTTCGTTTCAGTACATTCCTTTTATAGTTGGTAACATTCTTCACAGTCATCTTGCATTGCCCCTAGTTACATGCAGGGTGAATCTTGAATGACCAAATAGGATGGAAATTGGGCAATAGGAATTTATTTATCTATCTATCTATCTATTTATTTATTTATTTAAATCTGCCTGAAATTATTAAACATTTTGATTCAGGATATGGGACCCCTTGTTCTTTTGTGTTAATATAAATCAAGAATTACCGATCAGTTGAAACAGAAGAGCGTCTCATACTTGAAGCTCTAACAAGGAAGGTGAAATATTTGTACTTTGTACTAAAGAGTGTTTGACAATGTAAACCAAAATAATGTTAAGCCAAATGGAATAGATTTTTTCTACAATATAGAAAAAAAATGTATGCATGAGATTTATGGTGATAAAAAATGGAAGTAGAATCCTCTTTCATCATTCAAGTGGTAAGAGTGAGCCTGTGTTAGGAACAAATACATGTGGAATATTTTGAAGTGAACAGAAAAGCCTCAAGATGCATTGCAAAAAAACATGACATGATTACAGAATGGCAATAATCTGTATAGTATTTTTTTTCAGCCTGCTATTATCACTTGTTTTCAAATCCTGGCAATATCAATATTCTCCAGTTTGATTGGTGACTGGTCTGAACTTATCCTACATGCTTTTAAGAACAAAGACAAGAGAATGGCTACCTCTATTCATCTATTATTGTTTAAATAGCTGTCACAGCTTCCAGGATGTCTGTTTCCATGTTATCTGGTGAAAGAATAAAATGGAATGGCAACAAACCAAATACAGTGAAATATGTTTGTTGTATTTGGCCCAAAACAGCTGCTGTTTACAGATAAAATCTAGTTTGAACAAAACCAGGTGAATTTTGGAAATTGGGGAACAATGAATGGAGTGGTTGTAGCGTTTGCAAATATTTTAAAGATATGTGTCGCATTCAGTGTTGCCTATTATGGTGATTTAGTTCATATGTCAAGACACATATTCATCTCTGCCCAGATACTGTAGAGGCTTGGGTAACAGCTTGTCCTATCCTTGTTTATTTGTTAATTTATAACATCTTAGTTCCCAGCACAAACCAAGGCAGGCCCGGACACTTCTTTGTTCTGCCTTGTTCTTTCTTTTTTCCCCCCTCTTTCTTTTCATTGTTGTGCTCCGCACTCTGACAATGGAGTTGTAGATTGACCCTATTTCCCCTTTTGCCCTGACTTCTCTTCTAACACTTCCTTTGATGTGTTTAGACTGAAAATACCAAATCCCTGTTTCCCAGCAAGGGCTCATCATTTTGCTGCATTGCTCTGCTAGTAGTGTAAGAGGAACATTAGTAGTTCCTTTGCAGCAGTTTAAAAGATGTTAGGCTAATGATTATTTGGAAACAAAAGATATCTCATCCTTTAGAGAAAAGAGGACTTGTGCAGGGATTAAGTATTTTTAAATGTTTTCAAGGCAAGAGATCATATTATTTTGCTACTAAGATATGTGGTTATGTTTTAATTGGCTGTGTTTACAATGTGTTTTTTCTTAAAAATGCATTTTTTTAAGATTCTCTCAATCATCGCTTATCTCACATCCACAAATATCCATGCTTCCTGTGTATAATATGTACATTTGCTCTGTTTCAAACATACTCACACTCAAAGTTTATTTCACATGGGACACCAAGAAAACAAAGTCGCATTAGTCTGACTTTTTTTTCTGAGTTGACATTTCATTAAAATAAGTTCAGATTAAGTTCATGTCTCTAGTCCTACCCTTCAGTGTAAATTTGTTTCTGTTATTTATTATAACATAATGATTTGCATGTTGCTTTGAATTCATATCATTCTAATATTTTTTGAGTTACTTTGCCTATTGCAAAACCATGCCACGCAGTGTTAAAAAATCTTCGCAACCTTCATGTTTTGAGCATGCACAAAGTACAGTGAGCATAACATTAAATAAATTGTAAAGTAGTAATACAGTAAAAAAATTGATCCCTTGCTTAAATTCTATTACAGGATCTGTGTTAGGAGCTTTCTGTATTCAGCAATTGCATGGAAGAGCAGTTTTTGAGTTAATTAAGGCTTACGGAATTTTTAAGTGGGTCAGTTTTATCTAGCATATCTTAAAATATTTCGACAACTTGAGACCTAAAATATCAGTTAGACTCCAAGAAGTCTTAGAAAGTAGGAGGTCATTGATCCATTTTCGTGGCAAACCTAGAGGAAAATGATGTCTTTTCAGTTTCCTTTCTCATTTATATGAATCAACTTCACCATGCATACTAGTGATTCGACTCTCCCCTGCTATATCATGCAAGAGCAATACCTTCACTACAACCACTGATATAAAGAAATCTCTACCCAAAAAAAAACTTACGGATGTAACATGGAAGAGGCTTTTTAATTTTTTTTTAATTATTATTTTTTAATTTTTTTTTTAAATTTTTGGGTAAAAATCATTTGGGGAAGCCATATTTTCAGTAGAGGAAAAAAGTTTTCAGCTATGCAATAATGTTATGTATTGTTTATAAATCTATTGTCTAACTAGTTTTGTTTAAGTTTTGGCTTGTTTCTTTTGATTAATGAAAGCATAACAATTCTTGGGAACAGTTTGGAAAAAACCATTTGGTAATGATTTTTCACACTAGAATAGGAGTGGAGAAGTTGAACTAAGCTTATTTTCAATACCCAGGAATACATAATTTATTGTTTCTAATGAAGTGGTGAATATTTCTATAGTATTTTAAAAGTTGGAATGAAAATACTCATATTTAGGGCCAAATTTTAGTATGTTACTACAAAATTACTACAGAGCTATCCATGCTGCTGTGGGATAGCATGAGGACAGAGGATGCATCCACATAGTACATTTTTCAGAGCCTGCTTTGAATCTCAGTAAGGTTGATAGGGAATGGTTCAGTAATCTAGAGCCAGTTTTTTCTCAGCACTTTGTAGCATGACTGGAAAACTTAAATATAGCTGAAAGAATCCTGTATGACTCTAAATGGTCTGAAGCTTTCAGTAACCGTTTTCAATTCCTTTCAGTAACCTTAACTGGGAAAGCTTCTGAATGATGACTTTATGAGAAAGCAGTAACTGTGGCATGAATCGTGACAAACAGGGCATAAGGAACAGAGTTTTCCTCATGTACATGTCTATCCTCAGCCTGAGCCACAGTGAAGTAGGAAGAACAGCACCCAGTATAGGAGTGGTCTCCCCAAAAGCAGGTCTTTCCATCTGAGATGGTCATCTTAGGCTTCTCTTACAGTCAACAGGCACTTCCAGAGGAAGATTTGCCTCTTCCTGCAGTAGATGCCTGTGAGAGTTCAGACAGATAAGTACCTTAAAGTGGCACCTGCTTCTTTCCACTGGCTATTAAAGACCTGAGTGTACCAGCCCAGCAGCAGATGTCCAAATGCCTGTTTGGGTAGTTCTGTGGAAGGACATAGGAAAAGCTATTACTCTAGCACCTTAAATACTGGCCAGCATGACAGAGCTGGTGAGGAGATGGCACAAGAAATCTGCACCTGAGCGTGGTTAATAGAGGTTGCTTCCTTCTGTAGGAATGGTGATCGGGACTGTTGGAATGAACTGGGACTTTGAGTTATGGATTTCCCATCCTGGGGTCATCAACACAAACCTTTTGTTACTGCAGATTTCAATTTTCATGGTCCTAGACTATGTCTGCTTAGGAAAATACTGCACTCAGTCCAAGAGAGAGCTCTTTTTAGGCAACTAGCATCAACTTCCATATACAATTTTAATGTACATGATAAAATAAATAGAGAAGTACAACCATTATTGAAACTATAATTAAATAAATAAATAAAAAGAAATTTAACTACCCCAAAACATATATAACTTAAAATGGTCAGAGCCAAAATGGAAAAAAGTGAGTCTGACAAACTCCTTTGTAGTCAAATAGCTGTGCATGATCTGCATAATACCTGGAGTACATTCTGATGTCCTTGCATTGTTCTGAGATGCATCAATATGTGTCAGTTAATGACTGAGCCCTTGGTAAGAAAAGTATGTATAGATATATTTGTCTATATATATATATGTATAGATAGTTTTCCTTTTGAAGAATTCAGATTAGCATCTGGTGCAAAGAAATTGACCTAAATTTCTATATCATATCAACAGTAGCCTAAAAATATTCCGGAAAGTGAAAAAAAAAAAAAAAACAATGAAAAAACCACAAACGAGGGTATTGAAGTTTCTTTTAATTGTGTTTTTTTTTTTTCTCCACTTCTTAATCGTTCACAGATTATCTGTGAAATTTTAATCTTAGACGTCTTCAAGCTGTGCAAGTTTTTTCTCGTCGTGATGTCAGAACTGATCAGATGCGATTGTTACAAAGATCCCACTAAGGAGTTCAGCACTAATTGTTAGAAGATGTCCATGCTTAAAAAAATTAGGCCAGTGATTGTTACCATGCTGTTAATTTAATGTACTGTTCAGAGCATTTTTTAATAGTGGTAATCAGGTGTACTTTCTTGATGAAAATGTATTGAGGAGCTGTAGTTTTTCTTGGTGTTGCAAAATCTTCTGAGCTGTAAGTGAAACCATTAAGAGTGGGAAGGGTTAATTGTATGGGAAGCCTCGTATTCAAATACTTCTCATATACAAAATATATGTCATGCTAGAAAATATTCTATTGTCAATCCAAATAGAACACAAAGTAAAATGAGATAATTGGGAAGGTGCCCATAAAGTCAGCCTGAATATATTATCACAAGTATATGCGAGATAATATTTGTTTTAAAAAGATTCTATGGCACTGTAAACTCAGTCTCATTAGAGACTGCATTTAAAAGGCTTATAAAGTTACTCATTAATGTTATCTTGTTGTATCTCCACAGCTTTTTCATTAAAGAAAATTCAGCAGAAAGCATTTTCTCCTGATAGCAGGAACCAATTTGCAATAAATGTTCTGGAAACCACTAGGGAAGCCATTACTGAGGTCTAATAAAAACAGACAAGCGTAACTTGTTCTATATTTTTGTTTCAATCACATACAGATGAGACCCCGCTCTCCACACCAACCGCAAGAGACAGCCTTGACAAACTTTCTCTAACTGGGCATGGGCAACCACTACCTCCGGGTTTTCCATCTCCTTTTCTATTCCCTGATGGATTGTCCTCCATAGAGACCCTTCTGACTAACATCCAGGTAGGCCTTTTTGTAGCTCAGCTTAAAGGGATGGAGAGGAGCCAGTTGCATATTTGTCTAAATTAATAAAACCATTCTAGCTTAATCAGTTCATAAGATTATTTGGATCAACTAATTTACTGAAACTTTCTAGTAATTTAGGTTTTAAAGGAACCACAGCAAACAAATGAATTTAGAAGCTGTCAGGTACAGTACATAAAAATACAGATTGTGTATTAAACCACAGCAGAAAATTCAATGTAAATTACATTGGTGTGTTTAACAACATTTGTCTTCAATGCTCTTTTTATTACAGGCTAATGAAATGTACCTTACTGTTTAACATTATCTCATTTACTAAACAGAGAAAGAGTTCTTTAATAAATAGTTATTTCAAATTGCTAAAGTGGCATGGTGAAAATTATATTTAGAGCTATTTGAAATGTGTCTCCCATAAAAGCATTTACAAAAAGCACTTCTTTTATAAATAAGCTCATTTCACTTAAAGTACTATCTTCAAAGAATAGACTTCAAAGGGTATTACCAAATTTTATACAGATTTCCTATTTGGTAGTCACAATGTCTGTTGTGTGTACAGTAGAGCCGTGTTCAAATATTATTTATAGCATACACTATGTATAGCTTGAAGCCAAGTTGTTAGTGTTTCATATTAGAATTAAGACATTTTTGTTGTCCAGGAATTCAGTGATCTTGTGTTCCCCATATGCAAATTTTGCAACAATATGGTTGCATGTTGCATGCAGAAGCAAAATGATAGTGCCAGAAATAATACAGCCATATTGCATATTCCAGATAAGCCTTCTTGGGGCAGCTACCAACTTCTAATTTGTCACCATATATTTCCTGCTCATTCCTGCAAACACATAAAATCAATTGTATTCTATCCAGAAAAGGATATGACAGAGTAGGGCCAAATCCTGCTTACTTTACTGTCTGAAGCAATCTCATTAAAGTTTATGGCACTTCAGAATTGTTTTATGAAAAGTATATGAGCCATTCATTAGTTGTGTTTTGAGGTCTAATAATGTAAAAATATTGCTGTTTAAGAATTAAATATTACTATCTCTGCCTGATCTGAAAAAGCATATTTATGATTCCTTTTTGCAATTCTGAGACCTAGCATCTTAAATATTTAAATCATGAACCAAGGTAATTTGATGACAGCATTCTTGTAACATATCTGCTGCAATCTGCAAAGCTTGTATTTTTTTCTTATGGCAGAAATACAGTTAGTAATGTTTTAGCTGTGCATACATGTACAGAAAAGTTCTTAGTAATTTTTTTGACAAATGTCTACACTCAATGTCTCTAGACAGCAACCTAATGAGCAAAGCATTCAGCATCAACAGGTTAGCTAATCTCATGATTGAATATAAGAGTGCTGCACCACTTCAGGATAAATGACCAGGATTAATTTACCAAGAATGCATTCAGTTTTGTTTTACAGAAAATCTCAGTGTGAAATTCAGTCATTACTTTTTTTTTTTTTAGTACTCTAATCTTACCTGGAATGAAAAGATAAGACAAAAGGCAGCACCATAAACAAAGCAGGAACTTTTTAATGCCTTCTTTCATTGTGCTTTTTTACATACTGCTCCTTACCTCAAGATTCCATATCGTGACAAATCATCTATTAGGGTAAACTAGTGGGACATAAGTCCTTTTGGATTTTCTCAGTATGTCCCCACATCACAATACATGGTTTTGACAGATTTCTAGGAATCCTTTCATAACAGTATATGAAAAGCATTTCTCCCTTGCCCCTGCTCCAGATTTAATTTTTATCAGAACAACATTAGAAAACCACATCATAAAATAAAAAATAAATAAAATTCGTTTATTTTTGCATCTGTGTAGGAAAAGTTGACTTTAAAAGCAGTAGAGTGTATTACAATATCATATGGACAATAGTGGCAATTTCGTTAATCAATGCCATTTAAATTGGTTTCTATATTTAGCTGCTATTGCAATGAGAGGGGGCTACCCCGTGCCCACAAATGAGTTAGATACTGTGATGCTGACACTTCCAGAAGAGTTTTAGGTATTTGACTACAAGTTCAAATTTGTTGATGGCGTATGTGAAAAGAGGCAATTCTGTACCATGGTCCCTGATTGCACTGTAATTTGTGACTTTGCTGGGAAATGCATAAGCAACCTGAAACCCATGATGCATATACTACCTGAATTAGAAGGACTGAGTAAATGGCTCCTTGCTGTCCTTTGGACCTGATGAATTTTGCATCCCTTTCAGTAGAAATGTGGTGTCCGTGGGGAGGTGGAGCAGTGCGATCCCTCACTGTTCTCTTGTTGCAGCACCGGAGCAGGTCTAACTTCCCAGAAAAGATCATCTGGCCTACAGTCCTTCCCTACCTTATGTACTAAGATGCTTTTGAAAGAGAAAATAGCAGAAATCTAGTCGATGACTTCACGACTGGGTTTGGTAAACACTGCTCTTTTTTCCCCAAGGTCATTCACGCTGAAAATATAGATGTGTCCTTTCACTGAAAGGGTATAAGTCTGCTTGTGAATGCAAGTCTACATGTTTTGTTAGGTCATGGGTCTGGGGAGCATCCACAACATGCCACATGTGGTGCTGGAGGTAGCCTGCTGGAGGTAGCCTGCATTTTAGGGATGTGATCATCCCAGGAATATACAGGCAAGGAGCTTCTGGCTACGCCAATGTGCATGGACTTGACAGTGGATGTCTCTGCCATGATCCCCTTCTGTCTATTCAGTTGTGTGAGGTGCAGGATCTGGAGGATCTGAATAATACAGACTTTGGGGCCTCCAGAAAAAATTGCTGAGACTGCCCTGGTTTAAAATAGAACAGGATTAGGTTTTCATATGGGCACTAGGAGTTCTAATTTTGACCTTGGCAAGGTAAGAAGAATCCTAAACCTTGACAATGGAACAGTGCTTTTTGGGTATACGAGCAAAACTTCTAAACATTTTCTTAGTTGAAAACAAATGTGCTTTAAGTCCTGCAGATGCTGATGAGCTCGGGTGAACTGGTTGCCTAACTGTAGTTCTGTTTTAGGAGTCTGAGTAATTCTCTAGAACAAGTGAGTCTGTTTCTTCCATCCATACTAAAGTTAAATGAATAGGCCCTGATCACAAATTCATAATTTTAGGCAAACATTAAATAAGCCTATTTGTTTCTGCTGTCACCAGTATGTCCTTCTGTATACCATATATATGTTGTTTTGTTTTTGTTTTTTTTTACGTCTCCATAAATACTTCTTTAAGCAAAATGCAATGTTTAATTATTTGTACATTTAAAGAGGAGATAATAACAATATACAATACCCAGAATAACCAATGTTGTTCTTGCTGGGTACTGCTGAAATACAAATAATAAACTCTAAAAAAATATAATTAGGCAAATACACACATTAAAAAAAGAAATAAGATTGGGAATATATTTTCTTATTTGGATTTGTATCTGCACATCTAAAAGGAAGAGAAAAAAATTTCCCCAGAGAACTTGAATCAAGTAATATCTCTGCTTTTTCCCAGATTTCTTCTGGATTAAATGCTGGAAGTCTATGTGCAATTGCAGGGAGGATGAAGGGTGAGGGAAAGTGAGTCACAGCAAAATGCTGTGTGTGTGCTAGTGAGGAGGCTAAAGATGTCTCCATACCCCTCACATAAGTTTACCTTTTTGAGTCATGGCCTGATTATGCCAAAGTGTGTTACAGCCATGGCCTTTCATGATACTACAATATTCTTGGGTAATAGTAATGTTCTTTCAAGCTTTTGGAGTCTGAATCTCTACTGTCCCTGAGCTGAATTTCCATTAATACCTAAGAGATGATATAGTTGCACCACGATAGCTGTATTTTTCTGTCAAGACTGTATTGTATTGACACATTTTTTGTTGCTAAATATTTTTAAAGAGATACCTAAAATAATTTGCAAGTTTCTCATTGATATTAATAAAAACAGTGCCTGGTTACAAACTAAATTCCTCTCTGAAAACAACGAAAACTACTGGCTTTTTTGCTGTGAGTCTCCTGCTCTATCTATGACTAAATACTAAGGGAAAAACACTGGAAACAGCAGATAAAGTAAAAAAAAAATCCCAGTTTTACTTCATGTTATTTTATTTATCTTCTGCTAAAATTCAAGAGAACTATTTTATTTTTCACAGAAAATATTAATGGAAAAATGTCATCTATACTTGTGTAATATTCCTTTATCTGTGATAAAGTATTCAATCTGAGATATTAAAAAAGTTGTCTTTCAGGAGTCATCTCTAGAGATATTCTAACTGTGTTGTCTTGCTCATGGTACTTAGTCACTAGTCAGTTATAAATAGCAGATATTCAAAAATTAACATATGAAGTTAACTAGAATTGTATGTACATATTTTTTTTCTAGAGCCTTTCACTAGATACTTTTAATGATGAAAGCATACAAATTATGTATATTTTCCTGTCTAAAAGAGAAGCAATGTTATTTGAAAGTGTTTTCACCATGAATAGCTAATACTGCAGAAAGAAGCCCCTGAGCTGCAGTCCTCTGGAAGCCAGGAGGTTTGACTAGGAAAACTTCCTAGTGTGCGTGCCCTGATCTTCTAGTTTTCCTTTTTCACTCAGTGTGGGCAGTTGTTGGAAACAGGATATGATCTTCTAGATAGACTGTCAAACTAATTAGCAAGGTCATTTTGATGTCACATATAAATGTACAGCCAACTAAATTCTGTTAGGTGGAACACACTTATAGATGCAGCTAGAAAGAGAAGGAGCCTCTATATACTTTCCCCTCCACCCCTTTCAAAGTAGGCACCACATTATTTGCATAATTTAAAAATAGTGATGAGTAATACTGGTTTTAAGACTGAGCAGAGGTTTGATATATGTTTAGTTTCTGTAGGATCATGAGGCTGTCCTTATATGATGGTGTTCTCAGATCAGAGAATGGGAAGAAACTCATATATCAACTTAGCCTTGTGTTTGGGACAGTTCTAAAGGATTTGTCGGTGAAAAATAGTAAAACAAGTACAGTAAAGTAAACAAATCAGAATGATCTATAAATCTCCAGGGAATAAAACGTCCATTTTTGACATTACATTGAAATAAAAATTAAGAGAGACACTGAGAAGAATGGCCTGCCATGCTTAAAGCCAGGCTCCAGTTAGAGCCATAACATATTAAAAACAAATCGGGAACCTGAGCATGTTCATTGCAATTATCATTATCCAGCCTCTGTAACATCTGACCTTCCCTAAAGAGAAATATTTTCTTTTTGTTAATGTCCTGTGTTGCACTGCATTTCCCATTGTCATTGGCAGCATATTGATTTAATATCAGGTTAGAGGATTAGCAATAGCACATACAAGTTGGACATACTGTATTTTGTATAATCTTCTACAGCTGATCCACTGGGACAATTAATAGAATTTCATGCAACTCTGAAATTGCTATTCCTGTTCCAGGGGGCACTGATGATTTTTTAGATGTCGTACTTTTTTAGTTTTTCTCAGCCCCTTCAGCACTGAATAAAGGGAGGTATTCAATGTTTCCAGTATTTTTGCATTAGTGCTGTCATTGGCAGCAACAGCACTTTTGATATGCATCAGTTTGGCTCTAGTGCAGAATTTTTTTCACGTTGGATGCCTATTGATGTGCACTGATTTAACTTCTAAAAATGAAACTTAATTTTGTGTAGCTTATAAGTAGTCCCTAGTGGATCTTGGCTCCAAAAAGCTAATATTTTTCAGACGTAATCAGCAGCAATAGGTAATGTATTACCATTAGCTATGTTAGCAAGTATAAAAAAAAGGAAAGGCTGGGGGAGGAAGTGTGGTGCAGAAATTCAATAGAAAATGTAATATTCCTTTAGCAGCTTCGTACTTTGCAGCAATTCTTAATGTAAAATTACACACATCAGTGTTACACTCTAGTGTTATTCTCCATGTTTATTCATAATGATTGTTTCATATTTAAAGAACACCAAAATATTGTGTTTTCTCAGCCAAGGACAATAATAGTTTAATAGTAATTTATTTTAAACTGCTACTGATAATACAACCAATCAACACATTAAGTGATGCCAACATTGGCATCTTGCTAAATAATCTCTAGGCTTTGCACCGAGAGTACATCTTTCAAAGATAAGTCAACAAGAGCAATCAGAGCAGAAAATTGGAATTTGGTATCTTAGAATTAAAATACAGCTAAACTAAAGTTTTAATTGGGGTGATCTAAAAGGGCACTTGATGTAATGATCTCTTTCATTTGTTACTAATTGTTTGTTCCTGATGAAAAAGAAACATGTACTTGAATGTAGTTGAATTGAGTAAAGATGGCAGTTGCTTTAGCAGCTTGATTTTATTGTTAAACAAGATGGATCTTAAGAATTTGGGAAGACAGTGTTTGCAGCTTTAAACTTACTGGACAACTCCACGTCAACAAATACTTTTCATGTAATTTCTCTTGATCTGGTTTATTTTTGATTTGGATGAATCACATGTTCCAGTAAGTGATGAATAGGAGGAGATTAAAACACTAGAGTTTAAACATAAGCTAGAAGCAGGTATTGATAAACAACTCCTGCTTCAGTTTCTTACTAATTCAGATGTACCAAATGTAGGAGAATATAGCCATGGAAAAGGAACAGAACTCAATTTAATATTAACTTCTAAAAAATAGATTGTAAACACTTTCCAAATATTTCAAATTGTATTTTTCTTTGCATATGTGTGTAGAGCTTTATAGGTAGCTTTCTTTGTTTTTCTTTAATAATCGTTCGAGTTTAACATTCAACCCAAAATACCTTTGTGATTTAGCTATTTTACAACAGCAAAAAAAACCAGCTGAAACTTTAAACATATTTGTGAGGACATTTCTTGTGTTACCATTGTTACCATATTTCCAAATATGGTTCTCTTCTTATTTAGTGTATATAATTTTGCTGACCATCTGGGCCTTGCAGTCAGAAGGTGTTGAGTTATTTTAGCTTCTGTGGACTTCAATAGATTAAAGTGTAACAGAGCTGCAGAGCATTGAGCTCTGAGCAAGACAAGATTTGAGGCAATGATTTAAGAAGCAGGATGAGGAGTACTGAAAATAACAGGCTCTGAAAACAGAACTAAAAGAGGAGTTTGAAGGACACAAATTTTACAGCAGTCATTGACACTGGGAAGACTAGTGGGATAAATGTGCAGACTATCACTCACAAAAAATATTTTTTTCTATTTCTCAAGTGTCATTATACTTGCTGCTTTTTCCATTCTTTTTCGGAGATATTAAAAAAAAAATTATGAGAAAGCATGCAACCCAGAATCCAATTTAGGAAGTGTGGCTGAGGGGTGAGGAAGCTTATTTGGGGGTGGGACATTATGGTTTTATGTCTGTAGTGCCCAAACCAGGTCTTGAGTGTGAACCTTATATCTGTTAGCTGAATGTTTCTCTAGCACAGCCATTGGGGAGTACTGTTCTGTCTCTCTTGTTGGCATTGTTTTGCTTTATATCAGTAATTAAATCTCTGTTGGGTCAAATTACCTCTATGGTTAAGTTATCAGGAGTCTTGCCGAGGATATAGGAGAGTTAGTTTCGTATCCATGGAGGTTCATATATGAATATCCATGCTTAATTATCTACTTTATTATGATAGCTTCAGTAGGAGAGATTCGGGTGTAGACCCAAGAGCCTGATGGCCAGGCTTTTGGGAAAGAGAAAAGCATATTTGCATGTTCATTTATTTCAATTCCATTTCTGCTTCTATTTTGATGCCCTGTCTCAGTGTCCTATCTAGTTAATACTATTAATAATAAACTATTAGCTGTGCCAGGATCATCCTATTTCCATGCAAAAGAAGAAGGAAGTTTGAAGTTGGAATTCTCAAAAGAAGTTTAGAATAATCTGAATTGTTGTTTCCTGATACACTAAAAACAGAAAAAAAGGTAGAGTTTATATCAACCATCTCAGGTCAAGAAATCAAGAGATGATTGTGTTCTGATTTTCTGCTGGGAGATAATAATCATACAAATCAGGGAACAGACTTGATAAAACAGAGATATCTTCCTGCTTTGTGACTGTCCTTTGCTTAACATCCCAATAGTCCATGGAACCTTAATGATATATGTAAATATTTGAAATTAATAGTAATTAACAAGGATGAGGAGCAAGATGGCAAGACTTTAAAGGAGACTTTCTCCCTTGGTTAATTTCACCTGGCTTGAGTTGGACTAGAGATTGAATTCTGTGTATGATGTGACTGTGAGACTGCAAATTTTTCAGTTCTCTTAAGAGGAGTAAACCTATTTCTGTGTATTTTTCGCTTGAGTTATATGCACAGTCAAAGGTGAGTTTGCATTTCCTGGGAAAACCTAACTCCCAGCTTTTTATAGATTTTTGTCCTCCTGTTAAAGTTAATTCCAGTTAAAAATTGCTGTTGGTAATAGGTAACTTTGATCCTGTGACAGAATTATCATATTTCTAAAAGATAACATCACTATCAAGGAACAATAACAGTAGTTAGTTATTATGTCAACTGTTCTAACATTCTCCAAATATTATCCAACTTTATCTCTGAACAGGGTCTACTAAAGGTTGCTATAGACAATGCCAGAGCTCAAGAGAAACAAGTCCAACTGGAAAAAACAGAGCTGAAGATGGAACTCTTCAGGGAACGAGAACTGAGGGAAACACTTGAAAAACAGTTGGCTGTGGAGCAGAAGAACAGAGGTATCTTGATTAAGCAGACACAAACACCTTGTAATTTATTTCCTTAGGAAACAATTTTCTATCAAACACCTGTGTTTGATCAAAATTTTACCTCCCTTAAATCATGTTAGGTCTCAGCTGACTGCAATGAAAGATGTTTTATAAGCTGCCTAATTTTGTGTAGGATCTTCATGAGACTTGGAGCAAGGACCCTCCTTTTTCTCTACATTTTTCTTGAATATTGTTACATCAGTAATACAAAAACAATTATAAATAGCCTAGGTGCTTTAACAGACCTTTGCAGGTTGTGAGCATTAGGAAAAGGGGCAGCTACTTAATACAAAGACAATTAGTATCAAATTTAAGAATCTGCAAGTTTTTAGGAACTCTGCTCTGTTCTTATAGTGCATATTTAGGCAAACTGTATGTAATAAATATAAAGATAATGGTAATATATGAGCTCTTTAAAATGCATAGTAGATAAAATACATGTTTGTAGAAGTAACAGTGAAGGTTGTTCTTGATGAAGCAGAAGCATTTGTAACATTTGTAGCATTAACATCAACCCACTGTAAAGCCTGTACATGTTAGAGATTTTTTTAATAATTACATTGATAGTGAAGGTGAGGCAGTTTGCAGTGATTTGCATTAACTATTTGCATTACGAGCATGTTTCTACCTTTCTTTATGCATCCATTTCTCTGTCTCTGTATGTCTCACCCTTTAGTAGTGCCTGATTACTTTGCAAGGACAGTTAACCTCCAGGACTCGCTGTTTAACTCAGACCACGTCAAGTCAGATGTGTATTTTTGCAGGGCTAGGGTGACAAGTCTCTTCTTGTCCAGTTTAATTTTCTTGTAGCTACCTAAACAGAGAATCCCAAGAACAATTCAATTCGCAACCAATGTCATTATGCCTTAAACCAACATGCTAGCAGTAAGTACGCAATGTAATCCTGTTTCAAGCCTTGACCCATTATAGGGTAGGACTATAGCATCATTAATTACCCTTTTTTTAACTTTTGAGAATTGCTATTAACAATCATCACACCTATGTAATGAGTCATCCCTTTGTCCACAACTGGTCTGTTCTGGTCAATACAACTGTATTACTTACACTTTTAAAGTAATTTGGTGAAAGAGTAAAGTAATTTTGTTAGTCTTCACATCTTTTTCACAACTGCTCAAATATATGTTCCTTTTCAGAGTTGTGCAATCACAGGCACAAAAATAAAGGTTTAGGGGGGAAACCCATCTGATCTTCCTTTAGTTTTGCCATCTAAAAATTAAGCAACTCATTTTAACAATAGAAGTTCGCTTTCTGGACAATAAAGAAAGAAACTTGTATAGCCTGTTCTCAGATAGGGAGGTGGGGTCAATTGCACCGTGAAGACTTCCTTTGCTTCCCTTTAACTCCAGAGGTCAAATGGCTGACTAGGCTGTGCTAGACACAGGTGTTTTGAGAAGTTAAAATTAAGCAAAATTAATTTCACTCAAAGTTGTATGTCAGACAAAAACATGGGATAGTCCCTTATTTTGTTCAGCTTACTGAAATAATTGGCAATATTATTTTCAACACGATGCATTACCTGGTTTTGTATATGTATCCCTCTAATGATGATCCTGCGCTGGGAAAAGAGTCAGACCAAAGAGGAATTGAACACTTAATGGTGGTATGCAGCAAAGCAAATATAATGAGGATGACTATCTCTGCTAGTGGATACTTCTGCATAAAAGAAAGAAAAGTGATGGATTATTCTTTAAAATTAACAGATCAAATTAAGAGAGAAAAAATAAGGCCAGGCTGTAATTATTGTGAAAATTTATTCTTCCATTAAAGGCAGAAAAATGCATGTGTACTATTAGTTTTAGTTTACCTGCTATTAGTTTTTCAGATAGCAAGTGTCATGTCTCAAAGAAAGTTTCACGTGTCTTAACGGAAGCATGATCAAGAAGAGAGAAATATACCAGATTCCCTGCTAAGTGGAGAGATACAGTATGAAAATACTGATAAACACTTAAAAGCTACAGCATAGAAACACAAGCCGCTGTGTCACATACAGGTCAAATCCTTTATGTGAATGGGATCTTTAGCATTAGACAACATCTATCTGTCTATCTATCTATCTATCTATCTATCTATCTATCTATCTTTTGCTTATCATATTAATACAAGTCAAATACAATTCTCTGTAGTGGCTATATATGAGTATTTTTGCCTTTTTTCATGGAGCATTGGATTCATGGCTGCTACTGTATGTTCTACAGAGCTGCTTATTTACTGTACTGTTTCCTTCCTTCTTTTTAAATTTTCCAATTAGCGATTCCTAAGGCTGTAGGATGTGTCTCATCAACTGGTGAAAGTAGGATAATATCTCTTCTGTGAGCAGCTACACAGTAAGGGTTTGCTAATTCTGGCTCTGACTGCTGTAGTCACATCTACAATGTGTCAGCCATGATGACATTTTAATTCAGAAAGCAACATATGTTTCCTTCTCATTTATTGCAATCACTTTCAAAGTACTTATAATGAAAACATTAAAACCATGCAATGATTCAAAATGTATTTAGTTTAGCCTTTGTATAGATGCTAGATGTTCTTTGATAGTATGAGCTAATTAGCCTGTAAAGTAGTTGGTGTTGTACAAAATGAGAAAGAACCAAAATTCCAAAGTCTTGGATGTAAATTATGTGGTTATTCTGACTACAGGGTATGTGCTTATGTTAATTTTGTGCCTGAACAGTTCTGTATAGCAGCACAAAATATACAAGATCATCTCAAAAGTGGTTCTTCTTAGCATGTAAATTAAAGAGTAATAACAATGACAGTTCCCTTTAAAAGTTTCCTTATTTGCATTTTGTGAAAGATACCGCCGTCCCAGTCTACTGTCCCTGGGGAGTATGAACTGGTGGAAGTATATTTTTGTATTTTCCAGCATTCATTCCTAGGCATATACCAGAGGTTACTTTGGAGTGAGATACAGGGCTAGACAGATCTTGACATGCAAACCTAACAGTTCCTAGTGTCTGGGTTTGATAAGGATAATTCTTTCGGTGTGCGTAAATAATTTTTTAGTGAGTAGTTTAGTAGGTAATTTTTTAGTTAGTGTCAAAATAACAGTATCTCCTGAAAAGGATTATCCAGGAAGATCTTAGGACAAAAAACTTTTTACATGCACATCTATGAAAATCCTAAATGTGCTGTTTAAGAATGGTTGGGGTGTGGGGAGATAATGCTACGCTTTACAACTTTATATGATTGCTTTAGGGGCCCACTTTGGTTTTAATGGAGTAGAAAAATTGGTTGGCATTACCCTTTTGCATCAGGAGCATAACTTGTAATATGTTCCTTTAGTTAGAGATCCTGCAAGTCTTACCTATGTGGTCATAAGTCACTGGTAACATAGAAAAGAAAATTGTGATGAAGTCCTATCCTAGACTAGTCATCCTTTTCCTACAGAGTTTAAACTGAAGAGATACAATGAAAAAAAATTTCTAGATAAAGACTTTCTATACTTAATTTCAAAATACTCATTTCTTTACTAATATTTTCCCTCACATTTGACAAAGCATAGTAATATTTACTTGACAGGAGGATCCAGCACCAGAAAGGATTCACTGTGAGTTCTTCAAGGCTAGATGGCTGATGGGACAGGCATCAACAGAAAGCAAGAAAGAGAAAAGGGAAGACAAAAGGGAAATGTGGAAAAGAAATAAATATGGGGAAGAGACCAGGCACCAAGAGGTCAGATGGCTTGCAGGAAGCAGAGCTTGGAGAGGAGTTCGAAGTCTCAGGGCCTTTCCCCAAGAAATGAGGACCAGAGCAGGGTGAGGGCTGCCCAGTGCCCAGGCAGACAGATCCCCCTCTTATGTGAGAGAAGCTGCAGGGAGGCAAGAGCTCCATCACCATTTGTCTATTAACTGTGCTGTGGGGAATAGAAATGGTGAAATTAATTCTGAAAAACCACCTCTCCTCAAGAGACAGGGGCTTATCTACGTCAGATGATTCAAAAAGTACATTCCATTGCTGGTTTCCAGGGTTTTCTGATTTGAAAATTCACAGATTCTCAGCTGTTTATTAAAAAAAAGAAAAAAAAGTCATTGCTTGATACCACCTACAGTTTTCAATACTGTCATATAAAACAGTAGCTCTTAGAATATTCCAAGCTGATTCCAACAAATTTCAAGTAATTTCAATGGTTATTGCGCAATTACCCAACTTATATGAACATTGCAGTTGTAGCATTTCTAAGGACTCTTAATAGGTAATCGTGCAGCCAAGTTTCAGATCCATACTAGAGTACACTGATGTTATTTTCTTTTCACAGCAATAATTCAGAAAAGGCTAAAGAAGGAAAAGAAGGCAAAGAGGAAATTGCAGGAAGCACTTGAATTTGAGACTAAACGGCGAGAGCAAGCAGAACAAACACTGAAACAGGCAGCTTCAACAGATAGTCTCAGGGTCCTAAATGGTAAGAAACCAATTTTGGCCTCTGTGTCATTAACTTTCAATTTAAGTGCCAAAAGAATTTTGTTATATTGAAAATTTATAACATGATGGAAAGGGAAAAAAAAGAAAATCTCTTTTCTTTCCTTCATTCAAGTGATGCCTCTCTCTTTATTGCTTTGTTACTTTATATAGTATGTGCAAATAAACTCACTGGAGAGAATGTTCAAACTAGGACAATTTTATATTATTAGCTTGAGAAGTCAATTTTTTTTTCTTCCTTTTTTTCTCCCCCTCTTTATGCTTGAGAAATCTATTGCTCATTAATCTTCCCAGTCTAACAAAAAATTGTCCTGGCCTCCAGTCATTGTTCAACATTAAAAAAACTGACAAAGGTTGATTGTATTGTAATTCAGCATTGGAGTAACAGGTTGTAAAAAGGGCTATAAGAATCAAATGAAATATGTGTCAGTCTTACCTTTCTATGTTTCTAGACTCTCTGACCCCAGAGATAGAAGCTGACCGCAGCGGGGGCAGAACAGATGCTGAAAGGACAATACAAGGTAGGAATTTGCAAAAGGCTATAAATCTAGATCTTGCTATATGAGTTTTTCCTCAGCTTTAGACTGCTATTCAAGCATGTAGCCTACCATCTGGGCCACATCAAAACAAGTTCAAACAAGGTCAAGTTCATCTTGCTTGTTTATAAGAGAGAATACATTCTGTGCTGATAGATTTTCTTTAAATTAATAGGTCATTTCTGTTTATACAGAGCAATTAAAGAAGAATAATTAATTTGAAGCAGTATTGGGTTGAATCTCAGACATGCTGAATGCAGTTTTTGTTAACGTGTGTAGTTTGATATAATAATGTTTTTAAAGGTATATTTGAAGCATCTTGAGCCTTTTAACTGTACAAATGGCTAAACCTAATGGGTAACATTCAAGGCATGATGAGAATTTCATAGCTAATAGTCAGTGGCAGTTACTGAAAGGTGTGTTTCAATAAGCTACTCTGAGCATTAACAATAAATAAGCTGTTTATTCCCATCTTGGATTTTTCATTTACCACATCCCATTATTTACATTTTAATAAAACAAATCTGCTGAGTAAATTTATACATGAAATACTAAAGAGACCCATATTACTTCCCCTGTGAATCTAAATGTATATATACATTTCAAACATCAAGATATTAGTAAAGAGCAAATTTTAAAGATAGTATTTATGTTATAATATCTATTCTTATCAACAGTAAGTCTACCTACATGAATACTAAACAATAAAAGTAGCAATTGTTTTCAAATGTAAGTGGAGGTGCATTTTTCAGAGGCAAGCCTAAAAGGATTAGCTCCAGTAATCACACTCAATTGCCTTTATTTTGCATTTTGAAGTCAATCATCCTAACAGTATCATTTGACATCTTCTGTGTGTTATTTAATCACATTTCCTAACTTCCAAGGAGTTGTTACTGGTATGCCACAAGGAGGCTGTAACAACAGGATAAAAAAGTCAAGAAGCTTCTAATGGATTGAACATATAAACAAATGCCAAAAATGCAATAAGTTCTTACGAAAGACAAACACATATATGTAAACAAAGACATTTAAAGCAAGTTATGTCTGCAAAGTCAGTAACACAGAAGTTGGAATATGCCATATTAAATGTTGCCTGGGAAGTGAATACATGTTATGAGGTCTGTTATCCCAGAATCCTGCTTTCCTTCCTGTAAAAAGTATATGTTATTCAAAGCACCATTTGACATAATTCTTTTGGTAAGAATTTAGCCATTATGTCATTTTGTTATATCCAGACATTTTGTTACATCTTTTGATGCTAAAGCAGACTTCTAATTTCTTGGGAGGCCATGCTGCTGCACCAGTTGCTGCAGTACTTGCACTCATTGCAAACATTAATTGCTCCATCTTCAGAGCATTCTTGCAAGGAAGTGAAATTTGGAGTATTCCAGTTTGATAGCTGGGAAACAGAGTCAAAGGCAGATTAAGATGACATGTTGCTTAACTGTCAAGTATCAAGGACCTATTTTTTCTGGACAGTTTGCATTTTTGGCAAAAGTATTCAGGTGTAGGCAAATCACTGTTCATGTTGAAATCAGTTTTGCTCACAGGCCGAAATAACAAGCTGGATATTTATAATATAAGCAACCACAATTTTGGAAGTATGTATTCTAAAGGGTTTATCTCAAACTATATAGGAACAGCACTTCAGATTTTGAACAATAATCATGCATTCTTTCCCAGTTATCCTCTGCTTACTCTTGCTTATTTAATATATTTCCATTTTTGCAATAAATGAAATCAAGGATTTACAGTAGACATTCTCAGTAATGACTTTTCCTTGATTCATCTCTCCAAGGTGATGCACATTAAAAACAGAACTAAAATCCATAGATGATTATTTGGTTCAAGACAGGACCATGATACTTTCCGATTGTGATATTGAATCATATTGCAAAGGCAACCTTAATTCTGACATTTCCTGTATCTACTTTGCCCTCTTAACATATAACTAAAGCAGAGGGTTTTTAAGGAAAAGGAAAGAAGCAGCAAGAAATATAGTTGTCACGTCTTACAGCTTAAGTATTCAGCTCAATCATCATACAGCAGTTCAGAACTTTTAGATCTACTGCAATATGTGACCCTACAACACAAATGTAACTGTAGGAACATAGTGCTGTTGTAAATCAGTCATTATAGGGTGACAGGCTTCAGAAATGGTTCAAGAAATAGTTAATAGCAGGCAAGTCATGCCAAATGTCAGGACTCTTTGTGTTCATTTCCAATATTGGAAGGAGGATTTCCTTTCACCATAAACTCCCTTTTCTCTGTGTGCCTCTTGCTATGTATCCCTGTGTATCTGTCCCAGTTCTTTCGACTTTCGTCCTCCTCCCTAAAATCTCACCTTTTGTCAGTTGCTAATCTGACTCTTTTCCTTGCTCTACATTACATTGTGCTTCTTTTTTCCTAACTTCACATTCTTCCAGCATTCTCTTCCGAACTTGGTTTCATGCCACCCTGATTATTTCCTTGATTACAAGCTCTTTCTATCTCCATGACCCCCAGCCCCCGGCTCTGTCTGACCCTTCCTGTTGCCTCCTCCCCTTACCTAGCCGGTTCAAGAGCTGCATGTCATGACATTCCCTGTTAGCAGCCTTCCCTGTTGCAAACCATCTGTAATGTCTGCTTCCCCTGTCTCCCTGTCAGGCTCACATTCCCTACTGGTTTCAGTACATTTCTGTTTCTTCTTGTGTACCTGCCTGGATATCAGGGAGCGAAGCACTGAGAGCATTCTGTTCGTATTTCAGTATCTAGCATGGCAACTGTAGGCAGGAGTGAGGAGAAGGAATTGCAGGGAAAGAAGCGCCTCATTCCTGAAGTGCTGGAATAAAGCATGCTCAGTACAGATGGGGCCCTTCACCTGCAAAACTCTACAGAAACTTTCCAATGGATGAAACCTTTTTCCAATACTTTCTTAGATTTTGTTTGGGCCAACAAAGACCATACTGCCAAAATTACACAAAATTAGTTGTGTGCTTACATTTCATCAGTAAATGGTATTTTGTATACTTTGGTGTGCACTATAGGAGAAATATTATATACAAATATTTATTATATACTATTATTCTATATACAGTATATTCCATAATTAAAAATATAATACCACCTCTTGCATCTTTCAGGTTCTGGGGAAAAATACTTACTAGGGAAATACTTTCTTATTCCTCTCAAAAATATATCTGTGTCTCAGTATCTAAGCATGCTTGGGGTAATAGTGTTTTTATCCACAATCACTTTTCAATTTACTGTGTTGAGCATGCTATGCAGTTCTATAACTAAGCAAACAAAGGTAGGAAAGCTGCAGTGCTCTGTAGGGAAGTGATATAATTGAAATACAAAGTGTAATTTCAGCATTTAAGAAAATATTATGCAAGAAAATCATAATTAAAACTGAAGATTTTGTTTACTATTTATTATAAATAAATGGATACTTGTCAACTCGAAGTTATATCTAATGTTGCTATTTTTAAGTATCACTTTGAAGAGTAAGGAATAGAACTAATTTAAGCGTAGAAGATAATTGCATTTGTCAATAAAGGGGTATGTTCTGTTCTATTTTTTCATCGTGTAGCACTCATTTAGATTCACTTTTAGTGCATGTAAAGTGTTTTGTAAAATGGGAGCAATAATAAAAAGAAATTTGAATACAAGACTACAAAAAGAAGCAATGCAGGGTATTTTAGGGTTGTGTTTGAGTTTTTAAAATACTGAGTAGATAAGAGTTTGCTGCAATATCCATAAAATGTTAACAAATAATCAAAATAAATAATTCAAATATGGGTCTCAGATGTACTTATGTATTTTTTTTAAGAGATACAACATATACTAAGCTATTAGGAACTAGTGTAGACACTGGTTTTAAATGTTTTCTTTGCTTCTGTTTTAAATAATAATAAAGCAGATTATCCTCTTCTCCATACATATTGTAGGTTCACTAGATGCCTATGCCTAGCTCCCAATCCGGTTTCCCAAGACCCCCTCATCCCACACAAAAAGGTACCATACAAAGATAATGTTTGACTTTTATATACTGTTTTGTTACCAGACCTCTTACTAAGCACTAGAACAATGACATTTACTGCCGCTTCTACTTTCTTATTTCAGTTGATTTTTTTTCTTCTCCATCTGGTTACTTACCATGTATTTGCCTGCTTACATTATTATGTTTTCTTTTCCTCTATATATCTCACATTCCCAATTTTCTATCTCAGTAGTTTCCCTCTCAAGTCCTGTACCTTCATTTTCATTCCATTTAAACACAAATCACTTTACACATTATCTAAAATCCTCTAAAAGTGTTCTAATTCTGCACCATCTTCACCACTGACCATTCTTTCCTTGTCATGTTCCTGTCATGTGTTCCTTTTTCCAAATTGCTCACAAATGGTTTTGTGCTTTTGTCCCAAAGCTATCCTGTTAAGAACAGGAAGATTAATCAAATTTACCCTCTTTCATGCTGCTATTTTTTTGTCTTTTCCATTTATTTCAAATTTACTAGTGACTGCCTCAGCTTGTACCTTTTCTGCTTTCTTCCAAATAATTTCCAATTTCTGCATGCCATCATTCCAGCTGCTTTTGAAAGCAGCTCCATCATTTTCTCCTAAGTCTTCTTACCCTGCTCAGTTCTCTAAATTCTCAGGTCTACCTGTTTTTATCCCAAATGTTTGTTTTTGTTGCAAGAAGCCCTTTGCATTTTCCGTGTCCTCAAAGTTCTTCCATCCTGCTCACTCTCAGTCAGTTTTTTCCTCACCTATGCATTCTCCTCCAGCAGAAAACTTGTTCTCCTTTTCCATTGGTCAAATTTTCACACCTCAGTTCCTTATTCTGCTGCAAGTATTATTTTTTTCTTCGAGCATATTATCAGCCTTTCTCCAGATGTGTCTATTATCTACTCTCCCTGTACCTTAGCAAAATGAACTTACCTTTTCTAAGCCCCTTCCCACCAACGTCTTGCCTTTCTTTAGTTCTCCACCTCTTCTGTAGGTTCACATTAACAATTCAGTTAAGTGTAATGCTAAGTGGTTTCAGATTATACCTTCCTGATGTAAGAAAAAGACCCACTCAGCTGCCATGCACACAGGGGCCGTCTGTCTTTTTCCCCTCCCAGAAAGGACAAGGCAGGAAATAGAGGTGTTGAACACATCCAGAAATAGAGAAAGAAAATAACAGCAACTCAGCACACTGACTGCATGGTCCTGTATGAAGTTCCTTGAAAAGCCTTTGAAGTCTACTGAACAAGAGCAAGAAAGAAATTATTATTTAAATTTGCCCATTGCAAGTGTGCATTTTGCTGCCCAGATATTAGGGGAAAGCTGCCCTGCAGTTGCCCTCCGCATTAATAAAAATTTCTTATATACAGCTTTAGTCATTTGCCTGGAAACCTAACCTAAATTGTTTCTGCATTGGTTTGAAACTTCTTTAATCTATATTTCCACAAGCAAATCTGTGTAATAATCTCAGCAACTGATAGTCCTTGATTCTTTCTTGTTATGTTTGTGTTTGAAAGATGGGTATCTGAAGGACTTCCACAATGAAAAGAGACTTTTGATGGTTCTGTGAAGCTACTGCACACAGTTCCATTTTTGATGCATAAATCTTGGACAAAAGTGTGTGCAAATATGTGGGGTTTTTTTATGAGATCAAAAACTTTATTGGAAAAGGCCATTATCAAGGCTGTGAAGTAAAGCATTCCAAACCTAGGAAATGGTAGAATTAAGGTTGTCTTCCGCACCTTTGTTCAACTGTCATTGTGTATGTGTCATGATACAATCTTTAATTATATGATTAGATACTGTATTTTTCATAGTACCTTGTGTCAGTGCATGGGACAAAAATATAGGTGAATAAATGGATATCTATCCAATATTTTCTTTATCTTCAGTGGTCAGTGTGTGTTCTAATGCTATATATAATGCTTGATTTATATCTAATAAACCATCATTAGACATCATGCATTACAGAATAGTTGTGAATGATTTTCTAAATTTCTTCCATATATTAAATCTTAATTTTGGCATTTCCTAACTGCTGAGGGCTTTGCTTCACTAATGTCCTAGGTACCCATCTCCTGGGGTTGTCTTAACAAGTAAACTACAAAGTCAGAAGTTTCACTGCAAGACAGCATCTGAAAACCATATGGAATTGAATCTTAAGCTTCACAGTGATGAAACTAACCAAGTAACTGATAAACTGTAATACTTTAATATGAGCAGTGTGGCCCAAGTAATGACCATTTTGCCATGGCAGTTTTACAGATGCTTGCTGAGATAAAGACAATCTTGGGATACATTTCATGCTCTTGGGCACAGAATCTTCCTTTTATTTTTCTTGCAACCTGTATCACTTCTAACAGTGTCTACATCAAGCTTTCTTTTTCTTGGTTGTCCCTCATTTCTGGGTTTTCTACAGTCTTAATATCAACTTTCAACTTTTCTAATTTCTTTCTTGACCCTTTTTTCCTCACACCTTTCAACGCAAGTTTCTTTTTATATCCAGTCGTAATACCAGGCTCTAAAGTTTTGACTTCTTATGCCTAATATCCTAATATCAAGATCCAGATGTCTCCAGACACTGACTCATAAGGTTCTATCCATATGCGACATGTCCAGTTACTCACCAAGATTTGTCCCTGTGAGAAACTTCAGGTTTCTCCCTCTAAGAAACCTCAGATGACTTTACTTGACTTTTTTGCCCTATATGTGTCTCCCCTCTTTCCTTCTATTCTCAACCACTGGGTTCTGTTCTTGTCTATTAATACAAGTAATTCAGTCTCCCAACTTCAGTCTCTGTTACTGTCAGCCAATCATATTTATTACTTTATTTCACAGTGTGTGCCAATGCCCTGGTTTCTGTGTTTCTATCTATGTATTTAGCCAGTCTCAGTCACTCCCTCAGTGACATTTTCTGTCCTTATTTCCAATTCCAATCACATCAAACTTCTTGTCCTAATTTCTGTAAATCTTGAGTATTTTTATGAGTTCATGTTTGTAGACTTGGAGAAGATTACTGTTGGCTGCTAATCATAGATAGGATACATTTTCCAGTGCACGGCTACTCTCAAATTAACTAATGATTTTTTAAAAATAGTTTTCAATATCCTCAAATGACAGAACATTTACTTCTTTTCTAGGGACATCAGTGTTCTTTGCAGCACATTTAACTAAGAGGTCTTCTCTTTAGTCTTTTCTTCATTTATTTTCCTCATGATATTGACTGTGATGACCAGTGTTAAGTACATTTCTTTTATCTGTGGAGTCCTTTCAATAATTGCATCTTTCTCTCAGAGCTTCTATCTCCTATCTCTGCGTTTCTGTCTGTTCCTTTCCATGTCCCCCTTAATCAAAAGCAATTACATTTGCATCCATAGCTGCCTAAAGTCGAGGTCATCCATCTGCATAATGCCGTGTAAAACAATGGCCATATGTTCTCTAAAGTATTAATTGATTAAACCTAAGGAAAGCACCTGATTCTTTATACATTTTACTAAGATTTTTCTTGCCTTTTTTATTCCTCATTAAAACTCTTGGAACTGCAAAATGTCTCTCTATGTATATCAACTTGTAAATTCGTCATTTTTATTCAATTGACATTTGCTCATCAGTTATTCTGGTTTTATCACCACTTAGTAAGTACTATGGATTTGTTGTTACTCATTTATTATTGCATGGGACTTCTAGAAGAAAGGTGCTTGGGTTTAGTATAAAGCCAGAATTCTCAAATGAATGTACCAGGTAATTTGCAGAATGAAGATACATTTTCATTTTCCCATGTGGCATTGCTTCTTCTCCATCGACCCATTTCAACACTGTTTTAGCTTCCCCTCTATTGTTGCTTTCTCATTTTTCTTCCACCTCTGTTTCACCTCCTCCCCTGCCAAGTACTACTTCTGAATATCCCAAATATTTCTTAATGCGTCACTTCCCTGACCTGCGAGGCAGTGTGTGCATGTATGATCTGGAGCCATGTGGCTGCTGGTTGACCAGGTGGCTGCCTAGGAGTCACATGCATTCTGAGGGATCAGTGACAAGCCAGGAGATACGCATTTTCTGCTGGACGTCTTGTTGCTGCCTCTTGGCAGCTGGGCAAATCAAACAGTACATGATGCTTCTCAGCAGC
Organism: Melanocharis versteri; assembly: GCA_013397845.1. NCBI lineage: Eukaryota > Metazoa > Chordata > Aves > Passeriformes > Melanocharitidae > Melanocharis > Melanocharis versteri. The sequence goes on along the minus strand of VZTG01009064.1, from coordinate 77,129 downwards.
TGAAGGGCCAAACAAATGGTTTTTCAAACTGCAAGAGACCCACGGCCCACCTGTTGTGCAGGCCTGCTATAAAGGTTGAACATTTCAGCAGGGAAAAGAAGTCAGGAGCTGGAAACAAAGCTGTCAGAAGCCTGGAAGGCAAAGGGATTTTTTTTTTCTAGATATGTTGAATAACTGCCCAAGGAAACATCTGCTACTTAGCTAGGCTGTTTATGGAAACAAACAGCTGACTATTCTAGACCCACAGAAATATAAAAAGATTCTGTGAAGCAGCAATGACAAAATAGTGGACTAACTTGTTTGGAGATGAACATTTCTGTGATTTTTAGGCCTCTTATCCTGTTATTCAATTAGGCCAGATTAAAAAAAAAAAATCAAAACAAAACAAAAACCAACCAAACAAAGAACCTAATCATTTCAATTTAATATGTCAATAAAAAAATCTTTTATTCAGCTTAGGAGTCAACAAGCACTTTGAAGGTGTGTGAATGTGAAATAACATGTCTTGTGAAAATGTGACTTTCAGCAATCTGACAGCTAGATACTGCATTTTTTTTTACCTGCCTGATTTTCAGGTTTCTTCCTTAAGTTTTCCATTTTTAAGATTTCTAAAGATCAGTAAGACAACTGGTTTCAGTCTCTACACTTTCGGTTAACTGCAGGCATAAGACAGGACTGTTTCTGTAATGTGACTGCTTTCCTTTGGGTTATTCTAGCACCTCTCTGGGTAAGAGTAGTGGTCTGAGGTACCAGAAATGTGGGAAAGACAACAGAATGGAGGAAAGCCATTGTAGTGACTCACTGGGGAGTGCTATCTACTGTTTTGTTATTGATCCTTCTCTGTATGCCAGGGTTTGTCAAACAAATTGATGCGTTAGTGAAAACGTATGCACATGCACTGTTCAATTATAGAAGCTGAAGGGTTGTGTGTTTTCTGCATCGCTTTTCTCTTTTGTCTTTCTTATGCTCAAAAGAAAATTTATTTTCAGACCTAGTGGTGGTCTTAAGGGTGAGACACTGTTAGAATATTAGTGTCTCATCCTCACTGACATTTAGTGGAGCTGCCTTACTAACTCCCTTTGATTAATCCACCTGATTCTATTTTATTTTTGTTCAGTCTTCATAAAATATTTGCTGGTTCAACACTGTTCTTATTTGCAGTAACACATAATGCTTCATTTTCCTTCTGAATAGTGCCTTAAACTTCAGCTGCTTTTTTGAGTTCACTATGTAACACCTTGTATTAATGTCAGGGTCATGCACTTATTATTCATGTGAACAATGCTATTCACTTCAATGAAATTATATACATAATAATAAATAACAACATTAATCTGTGTGCACCACCTTGAATTTCATTACTGTTGCAGAAGACATATCTCTGAAAATAGGTTCTCCTAATTTTTATACATTTTAGAAAGAGCTTGGCTCTCTCTGTGCACACTAATTTAAATATTTTATTTTATTTCTCCTAAGCCTTTCTAGATTTACCAGCTCACAAGTTTTAAAGGCACTTGTTTTACTGACTTTTTTGGCTTGACAGACTATCCAATACAGTTTAGCTTCTAAACCTAGGTTCTATACTAGACATTTAAAACATCTCTTGCTAGTTCATCTGTCTTTTACTGTTGATACTGGAATACTCGCTGAGGCAACAGACGTTAAAGACTTATTTTGCTTCATATTTCGTTGACCATGGATAAATACTGAAATTATCTTACAATGCATGGAAACCAAACAGCAATAAGTATGTTCCCTATCCCCCTGCCCAGGAGTCGGCACTTTGGCAGGTTTTCAACCCAAGCTAATCAATTAAAGACAACATTGATTAACTTAAACAGAAGGCGGTATTGATTGCAGGCAGTAACCTATAAATAGACAATTGTTTCATAGTGTTCATAGGTCATTGTTAGCTACACCTTTAAACTTCAAGGTACATAATCCTGATATCTATCACCCAAAATGCAAAGGAAGTGCACAGAATGAATATACACTTACATATATGTTGCAAAGTACTCTTATTCAAATCTCTCATTCAACACTTATACTCTTACATAAAATTTTTCACATTTTATTTTCAATTGCTCTCTCTTGCAATTTACATCTCATTTTATAGCTGTATATATAGGAAGCTGATGGAAATCAAATATGTTCCTGACTTTTTTACTGAAATGAATGTTTAATCAATCAGATTTTCTTCCAACATGGTACTTTAGTTCACTTTTAAAGGAACTATATGTAAAATTAATGACTAAGCATGAACAGAGTCAAGTGGGAAAATTCAGGACAACAGGAATATTTAAAAAACCCCACACTGTGCTCCAAAAAGGCTATCAAGACTTTATATAGAATTGTCTTGGCTTTCATTTTCATTCATCCTACATGTTCGTCTTATTCAAAGAGGGAAGGGTAGGATGGATGAATTCTTACCTAATAGACTTCTGAGGTCACCCTAGTTGTCTTGCTACCTGGGAAGGATGGGCACTGCAAGCCACCATCCTAAGTATTTTTGTTTCGCATAAGTACTCTCTTCCCTTTGTCTTCTCCCTCAGAAGATAACTGAAACCTGAACAGGCAGGTGGAACATACATTTCTAGCATAATCTCATCAGCTAAAAAATAAATAACATTTTCCCTTTTAGAGAAAGAACCAAAAGGCTTGATTTTTTTATAAACCGGGATGAAAAATTGATTAAAACTACATAGTTTCAGTGAAACGGTGTTTCTATAGCCTACCATGAAACAGGCATAAATAAAGTGGATTTCTAGTTCATTCGCAGCTGAACTATAATCCTGAGTATTCTGAGGCTGGTTGAGGAGCTAGATCTACTGGCTGTAGGCTGTTTATCAGTATTTGCCTCTGCAGTGTGTAGAGACCTGTCTCTTTTTCTCTTTTTTATATTTTTTTCCCTCAGCCACATTTACTACATCTTAGACAAGTGCTGGAAAATGACATCACGTCATGTTAAGATGTGTCATAAAGAGGATTGTTTCTTGGCGTTAGTTTTTTAAACTCTAAAGATTTAAAAATTCCTGATGTTTGTGTATTATACCCATATAAAGGAATTTCATCTTTCGATATTAGTGTTGCATTCTTCTGTTAAATCCTTAAATCCTCGCCATCAACAGATGTCAAAATATTTAATGATTTGAGATTTTTTCTAATAGATGCACTTCCCCTGTGACTTGTGCGAAGAATGAGGGAGACAACTCTTACACCAAAATAACAGTAATATTTTTCAATTCTTCTAGAAGTACTGTGCTTTGGAGAACTAGTAATGTAGACTAGTAGCCAGTAAGTTACTTTATCCATTTAGCACACATAGGAGGAAATCTATTAGACAGGGAGATCCATATGTCCTTCCTGAAAGGTACTACAGCTTGAGTAGGTAAAAAGAAGCATCCAATCCAGATTAGATTTCAAATCTTGAATTTCAAATTCAATGAGGCTTAAACCATTAAATGTGAATGGTGGCCATCCTGTTTGGTGGCCCTTTTTGACTACCAGCCACCATTTGCATCACAGAAGAAAAAATATGTAAGCAAGCCATGTGAGCTAATCTACCAAGGAAGATCATAATACATTTCCTATCTTATCCCTGCATGTCTGAAACTCTGAAATGAGGTTTTCAGAGAGAAGTATCTGAACATTAATTCTCACACTATTTAAAAAGCTATTTGGTTGTCCACAAGTAGATGACTTGTGCTATTTGAGATGCTCCAGTGGATCTGAGACATCTGCATCTGCGTCATGCCTCCAGAAGATCCAGGCCTTTCTGGAGCAGCATCTGGAAGCCTTAGAGAATGTGGAAGGCTGACTCAAATCATAGCAGATGTTGAACCAGCCCCTTTTGCTCATTTAGAATGCCCTTGAACATACGACATTCTATACTTGGGTTATATTAAATTGAAATTCATAATTTATTATGTATATTTAATAAGAATGTATTTATCGCTGTTTTAGTTCTAAAGAGAAGGCTTGTGCCACTCCTATCCTATCATTTTTACCCACAAACACTCATGAGATAATTTCTCTAGATCTTGCTCTCCTGTTATTTTTGGACTAGCTTGTATTTAACATAGCATTTGACTGAGATAGGAAAAAGTCAAATAGGGAGAAAAAGTTGTGGGTGGTTTTTTAAACTATTTTTAAAGAATCCCATACTGTCTGATTTTCAAAAAGATCAGATAGTACTTACCACATGCGACGCAAAAGCAGCTCTTCGGCCAAGTAGATAAATGGTTCTGGATATGGCAGCCCCAATTTTTGCTAATGTGTCTTAGCATATTCTAGCACTTTCTCTGTTTTTTGGAAAATCTTTGACTTCTGTCTGTATGTTCACTATTAAAATATTTTCATAGCTGCCTGCTTTTTCTTTTTGGTTTGAAACAAAAAATTCATTTTGGCCGTGAAGCTTGCAAGAGTAGTCATATTTAAAAAATAGCAAAAGAAGCAAAGTTGGTCTTTAGCAGACATTCAACAGGATGTATTTATTAGGAGTGTGTAATTCTTTTCAATTGCTAATGTAAAAAAGTATATTGAAACAAAACAAAATTAGGCATCAAGCTGAAGGAAAGCGTGTTTGTGCATAATAGTTCTGAGAAACTGTTTAAGGACAGATTATTCATGAGAAAACACTAATTTTGTAAATCTACAAAAATTAGCTAGTCCAAAATTAGTTTGTTAAATTTTGGTTATTTATTTTCAGAGTAAACTTAATCTATTATAATGTTTCTGCATGAAAATATGTTTTAGTAAATAGATACTAATTTTTTTATTTGTGCTACTGATTCCAATTTGCAGCCTTGCAGCTGTCTCAGATAAATTGTTTTGAGCTATGCCAGGAGTTACTGGAAATCTACTAGAATTTTCTTCATTGTAATATCTGAACAACTTCGCAGTCTTTAATGGATTTAGTCTTCACATCAGGAAGTACTCCTGTGATGCAGAACAAAGCAATTATCTTTATATCATAGAGGGGCTAAGGAGCTTGATCATGGATAGATCAGAAATCCGTGGTATATCAGAGTGAGCCTAAGTCTTGCAAGAGCTAAAGATTTTATTCTGCCCTTCATGTTTTGCCCTCCCTTTTATATATTCTTTCATGCTTTCTCATTGTACAGACATATTGAAAACTAGATGGAATTTACCAACTTGAATATCAGTGACGGGATTTATGTCCCAGAATTCTATGCTAACAGAATACATGGAGCACGTCATCTGTTCTTGCTCTGCACTTGCTCAGGCTGATGGCTAACCTCTGTGAATATCAGGGTAATGACAAAGTGCACCTGGTCTAAGTCTTTTCAAGTCTTTTCTTTTTTAAACAGAGCTTTGAAAATGCAACAGCATATTCTGCCTAGCATTATTTGATTATTACTTGATTTTATATGAATGCTACTCACATACCAACTTGACCCTATGTATTCATCTTTTGTAGAAAAGACCTGACATAAATTCTAGATTCTGGTACTTCTACATAAATATAACCAGTTTGGTTAAAACACCTTGAATAAAGACATTTCAAAGGTTTGAAGATACAGTGGTGGAGAATGGATTATTTAATTAGTGTAGGTTCTACCAGCTTCCTAACCCAAAGTTACCCTGAACTTTTTTTCTTCAGCTTTCTTGTGTACACACAGGCTCAATACCTGCTATGCTTTTACTCACAGAAACGAAGATAAACCAGTATGAGCTTTCTGTGCTTCAGGAGCTGAAAGCGTGTGTGCATTACTACCCTATCCTTTTAATGTTTCAGTCAAAAACACAAAGAAGATGTAACATTTAATTAAACCTGAGCCATCAAATGCAAATCTGTCCAAAAGTATGTTATGACAACAGCAACGTTTTATGTGAAAAAGTATTTTAACGTGTTTCTTCTAAGAGGTAAACTGATTTCTTGCCAGCAGTGGGGCAATAGTATTAATTAAATCTTTTGATGTGATCATCTCTATCTATGCCCCCTACAATAGTATTGAAATTACTGTCCCGTTCATGACCAGGTAAACAAAAGTTATTGAAGGAATGTAACCAAATGATGTCATTTCCCTTAAAACTTTGCACAAATATTGAGGGGAGATGATGACTGTGAGATGTTAGGGACTGTGCTGGGAAATGCCTTCAATTTATATGGGAAATTATATATGTCCATGAGCCTGTATTCTGATCACATGACGGATTCAGGCAGCATTCCTGATCTCAGGTCTTTCTGTCAGACTCATCTGCAAATACAGGCTTTAGACCTGAAGAGTTGTAGTGAGTTCATCTTGTAAGCATTGCATGAGGGTCTTAACTGTGGACAACAGTATGAGGATGCTTATTTGGAAGTATCACTCCAATTTGAAGCATTTTGATAAGGAGTAATGCACAAGGTGAAGGATAAGGCACAACCTTTCAAGTACTGTGTTTCTACTTGTTAAAATGGAAGAGCCAGTGAAAGAATTAGAAGAGAGTGACAATTCAAAGAAGCAGACTAGGAAAATATTTTTGCCATACAAATTTGTTTATACAACAGAGACAGAAACTTTAGTAGGTGAGATATGAGAAGAAACATCATGTGAATTTATAGCTCAAAAGAGGGATGGGAGAATGAGGGGCAGAGACTTTTTATGAGAATAAATTTAGACACTGTGTTGTAATGAAGAGTCAGAAGTTACAAACAAACAGGGTACCTTGATTTTGAACTTTACTGACAGAGAAGATTAAAAGAGTAGTTCATAGTGACTAAGAGTAAGAGTAGTGGGGAAGATGAGGGGGAATCTGAAGGGGTGAATGATTAACAGCTCTGTTTTCTCAAACTAAGATTGTCAGAGCAGTGACACATTCGCACAGAGGATCAGAAAAGCAGACTGAGGTTTTATGTCAGACAGAAGGGAACAGACCTGGAGTACAAAGGGCTGTGTCAATTGTCAACATGGATATGGTGACTGAATTTCAGTTTCTGGATTAGACTACTCAGATACGAAGTACGGAGAGAGAGACAATGCAAGGAAGCTTGTAGCCATCAGAAATTAAAACAGAAAGTTGAGGAAGAAGCAAAAAATGTCAAACTGAGAAAGAAGTTAGCAATGTGGAGGGAGAATAAGTAGATCCCAACAAAGGGAGAACAATATTTGAATGCCAAAAGCTTTTTAGGAAATGCTAGTCTAGAATCTATCAGGTACGAGGTGCTAGTTCTAGTATTTGTTTATATAGAAGTCATTAACGCAGATGCATTTAATAAAAGTTTCAAAAATCAGCTTACTAGCAACAGAACTGATTGCCCAGGAAAAAGGCACTTCCCAGTATAGTGTTCATTCATTCATGTATTTGACACATTCTTAGCAAATTATGAACATGGATTTATTATATCCATGTTGTTAAGCAATAGGTAGCTATAGGAAAGTTTCATAGATTTTAACTTTTTATCAGTAATGTCCCTAAAGACATTAGGATTTTTATAAAGAATTATTACAGTGTGAGTTCTAGAAATTTTATTGGGTAATTTTGCTAAACCTCTGTGGTAGTTGCACTTAAGGATTTCGTTAATTGTGGTAATCAGCATTCAAAAAATGTTAACACATGGGCAGATTTTCTCTCCTTGTATTTAAAGAGAAAAATCTCGATTTCTGTCAGATGCTATAGATTTGCCTCCTAACTGAAATACGAAATAAATGATATCAAGTCATTGCACTTTAATATCTAATTCCAGATAAAAGGTGTGTAGACAGCAAAACTTTCAAAGGGATGTGCCTTTAGTTGGAACTTGTTAAACCTGCAGGGGAGGGAGAAGTTAACATTTTAAAGGGGCCACATAGTCTTCCATTACCTTTAATCCTGCAACAAGCTAAGCAATATAGAGTGCAAGTGAGCAGATGTTCTTAACAGCCTTCTAGCAGCCTGTTTTTGTAAAGAGTGCCAGCTAGTGATTTTCACTGCTTGTAGAAAACCAGCTTTGTATTGGTGTGAGCGTTAGGGAAAGCAACTGAAAATCCCCCTCTATGTACTTAGTGAAATGCATGTAAGTATATTCATGTTATGGAAAAAGAAAATTATTTTATTGAATTGGAGAGGATATCGTAACTCTTTTGCTAGAGCAATCTTTTTACTAAAGGAGCTTAAGCTGCAGGAAAAACACATTATACCTTGGGTATTGCATGTAATAAAATGTGATTTAAATGAAAGATATTGAAATAAAAGTTTCAATTTAGGAACTTGAATGTATTGTTGTGAAAAGCCTAGTCAGTTAGGTTTACGGCTTCATTTTTTCACAAGAAGAAGTGCAGGGATTCCTCATGCTTTATGCAAGTAGAGTAGGTTTTAGATAACAGGATCAGGTCCATAATTTGCCTTTCTTAAAACCTACAATAAAAAATGAAAATAAACGCCCCACCATACAAACTACAAAGGTGAAAAAAATGCTGCATCTTGCATTTTCCTACCTCCTGTGGCTAGGGACAGAATGCAGACATGCCACAATAATGTTTTTTATTTCTACTGTTCAAACCATATTAATGAGAACATCATTTTGGAGAACTAATTATTTCTATTTGTCTTGTGTCACACTTTCTAATTCCCCTATATTAGCACAGCCAAAGCAAATTAATTGCTTTTCCAGCAGTTGAACCTTGTCCAAGAATGAGCTCACATTCCCTTCCAGTTTTGCAGTTTCTAGGAGTGCATTGTGTCAAAAATTTCTCTTGATACTAAACATAGCCCAGAGAATATCTTTGCAGATTTCTGTTGCTGCTCACTTGATGAAATTTATAAGTTTAAGTGACCCACTAGGAAAGATAAAGTTCTTAGCTGCAAGATTATACATCAAAACAGTTAAAGTGAAATTAAAATTAAATGAATGAATCTCACTGAAGCAAAAAAAGCAGTAATTAATGGTTCCCTTAATTGTCTTCATAAAATATTTGCATGGGTCTAATTTGCATAATTTGCATGTATTAATTAATCTTTCAAAGGAATTTTGTGCTGAGAGAAGCCAAAAAATCTCTTTGTTTTATTTAACATCTAATGAAATATTTATCTTCGTTAATGAACTTCTCATCTTCATTAAAATAAAAATTGCACAAGTTTGTATGTTTTAAATGTTTTTATAATTGAAGTATACAAAAAAAAATCTCTTCAGACCTACAGTATCTGAAAAACAAACACATTATAGCACATTCTGTGTCATTTTGACTACAGCAACATTTAAAATTGGAGAAACCCTATTCCCTCTACCAAAAGTTTTCAAGGGCTTTTAAATTATTTCGATTTTATCTTAATTGATGATAATTTTTGTTTTTTATATTTTACAAATAGGGATGACAAGGTAAATGTTTTGGTATTTTTTATTATTGTCAACCTGTGATACCTCAGAGCTTTTATAGGACACATATTATGCATAGAAAAAGAGACCAGCATCATAGGTTCGAGTTTAAAATACTGCAGGAGTTTGTACATTGTATAGGGCTAGTTTATGCTCTGCAAGACTAACAGTTGAGGAAAAAATAAAAAGAGTTTGTGAGTTACTGCCTGGCATTTAATGATTGAACCTGGAGTAAGACTGATGAATGTAAGTTACGAAGTACTTACTGCTGGCTGTGGTGATCAGCAGCTTTGAGACAGTATCCAAAATAGCCAGACATGCAGAATGAGAATAAGCAGTGGAAAAAAAAATCACCAGTATTGAAGTTTTATGCAAAATTTGAATATAGAACTGCGAGGAGATTAGAAGAAGAATAAGCAGTGGAAAAAAAAACAAAAAACAAAAAAACAAAAACAAAAACAAAAAAACAAAAAACAACAACAACAACAAAAACCCCCAAAACAAAACAAAACAAAAAAAACAAACCAAACCAAACCAAAAAAAACAGGTATAAAAGGACAATGATTGGGTGTTTTGGGATAAAGGTGAAGGCTATTAATTAAAATGAGGACCACCTAAAATCCCAGAGTAATCTATCAGCTACTTAATATTGCTGGAAATAGAGTCTGTGGACAAAGAAGAGAAAGTATGGTTAAAATAGTGTCTATACAGAATGTTAACTCTGTGCATAGTAAGACAGGTGAAAAGGAGTTTCGTTTACTTCAAGGATGGGTATAATATTATTGGAATAATGAAAATATACTTGAAATAAGGAAATTATTGGGGGTTTAGAATACAAGAAATTATATTTGCACAGTGAAACAGCACAGTGGGATTTTTACTCTTTTTCAGTATGCCCGCATTTGCTTAAATCCTTGAACAAGTTTATAAACACATTAATGTGTTTGCATTCATTTTAGACATGCAATACCTGAGAAAGCCAGGCCTGCAGAGACCAAAAAGTAGGTGCTCTTTAAGAGTGCTTTAGAATTTAATAAACAGGATGTTTAAGCTATCAAGATTGCATACAGAGTCATATATTCTTTACTACATTGTCCTGTAATTTTTTCAACTGATAAGATATAGTGGGACTTTGCTGATACCATAATGGCAGTATAGATATTGCTCTGTGTTATGAAGGTGTGGAATAACTGCTGAGGCAATGTAATTATCTATAAAATACCCAAACAATATCAGTGGGAGGGATATGTTCCACTTCACACATTTGTGGGGTAGATGTCTTTATCTGAGCTATTTGGCTGGACTCCTATTAAAGTCAATGAAGAGTAATAGACACATCTCTCCCTTTGAAGAAAATGAATCACAACTTCCAAGTTTCTTCGTTGATTGTAAAGGGAGTCTGCTAAACCAGCTCAAATGCAGCTACGTACAGTGCAGGTGTCTGAAGTTAATGTGATGAATCTCATATGTTGTGTATTTTCCTTTTTGCTTGCCTCAGAATTCCAGTATCACTTGTGACAGTAATCACACTACAAGCAGCTGCATTTCAGTCACTTCTTGTAACTACTGATGTTAGAAATGGGTAATTTTGCATCAGTTCTGGAAAAATATCCAAGCTTGACAATTCCTTTTCTGTTTCATATAATTCTGAACAGTTTTGAAGGTTGCATAAAGCATGACTCTCTGAAGTAGAAAAGAGAACTTGAATTCTGCATTGATACTGAAGCTTTCCAGCATTTGTTTTGTTTAGATGTGACCACACAAGGCACAAGGCATGAAACAAGAGTCAGAGAAGCATTCTGAAAACTCTCAAATAAGAACAAAAGCAGCCATAAATAGAGAGAGAAAAAGAGATAGATGAAGTACCAAGAAAAAGAGGTAGATGAAGTATCACAGAACTCTAGAAGGGAAAATATTATCATATTACTCATACAGTTGCATTATATTACTGTAACTTTATTACTATATCGTTACTGATTTCTAATGGACAACTTGGAAACATTTTGCCTTTTAAATGTAGTTATGCTTGCAAATGAGACATGGGCTGGAATTAACTTGATGTAGCATAGAAGTCTTCAATGTAGAAATCTACACCTGTGCTTGTCACCCTTGGCCCTCACTGGAGGGAGTGGAAAGAAACATCTACAGTAGAGTTCATCCCATTGTAAATAATAATTAGAGCACCCTAGTATAGACTACTGCAAACAAATTTAGTAAGCTCAGTCATATTCCACAAAAGCTGAATTCAGTTTCTGTAGGTGAGAAAGTAATTTCTTTGGTGGTTGTTCCTGTTGTTTGTCATTTATGGAGTTTTTTCCCCATACAATAAATCCATTTTATAGCAAGGGTTGTAATTATACTCCAAGATTGTCTAATTGCAAAGAATTGATGTTGCATTTGACACAGTCACAAGAAGTATATGCTAAGGAGTCACTGTTTTGCCCATTTTACATTTTTCAGCAAAGAATTGAGTGGATAACATCGATTTCAGAATTAAAATGGGTATTTGTTGGGGTGGCTTATATGCTTTACGTCTGATGTTTTGCTCTTGAATGGCAAAGGAATAATTCACTTTGCATGCTTCAGGGCATTTTTAACCAATGCCTTTAGCCGAAACCAAGTTTTTATGCATAAAGAAAGAAATAATATCTACTGATTTCTTGATGGCAGCACCGATGCTTTGGTGTCACACAAGGGTGTTGTGAAACTTAATTAATATTTGTAAAGTATTCTGGATCTTGGATGAAAGGCACAGTAGAAGTTCAGTTATGTTATTAACTTCTGCTTTTATATTTTCTTTGGTGATGGATCAGAGTCCTAAGCATTAAAAAGTGGCAAACAGAGATGATGCAAGATACAGCAATTTACAACTATTATCAGCTAATTATAGTTAGTTTCAAATCTTGTACAGGGAAATAGCTTGAGAAGTATTTTATGGGATTTAGCAAACTAATACTTGATAGCCTAAATTCTGTGTAAATGTACCTTACCTGAATCATCATATCAAAAAAATTTAATAGACTGACTTACCTTAATTATTCTGCATTAGATCAGAAATGGTATATTACTGAGTGACAGCATTTTGTTGTATTACAGGATAGTCTCTCTTTTATAATCCTAAGATAACTGAAGGGTTAGAAATCCTGTTAAGAGGAATGAGAGTTCAACATTCACTTAAAATATTCAAGAGGCAAAAAAGCAGTTAGACTTAAAATGTAAATAAAACTGTACAGCAAAATTTTATCAGGCAGGCAGCCCTTTGAGCAGTGTTAAGAGTTAAGAATACAGTCATCTTCCTAAAATACCACTCCAACTTAATCGCTCTATTTTGTCAGTCAAAAAAAAAAAAAAAAAAAAAAAAAAAAAAAAAAAGAAAAGATAATCTTGTCGTCAATAAAGCTATATTAACTTTAACTAGCTTAGGGTCTGATGGTTTAATTTAAAAGTGGCCAAAGATTTTAGGTTTTTACCTTTCTCTCTTTGGCAGTAATATTAAAAAAAGAGACGTTTCTGTGTCCTTGAGAAATAGGAAATATTTATAATACTTTATTTTAAGCTAAACAGATTTTTAATATGTCTGTAATACTCATATAAATTTCATATTATAAACCAGAAAAGCAAGCAATTGCTATGTTAAATCTACTTTAATTCTAAAAATAGTGTTTTCTCGCAGTGGTTATTTTTATATTGATATGATTAAGAATAAAATAAAATAATTTAGTCTTTGTGTAATTCAAGCATCTGGCTTTCCCATGAATTTGATGAGGAATTTGACCCATCTCTATTATCTCAAGTTTCTATGAAATTTTAAAAAAATCAGCTAAGAAAAGGAAGTATAAAGGAAGTGAAACTAAAATTAACACATTTGGAAGGACTACTTAGCCAGCATCACGTTCTATCTAAGCTAAAATTTGCTGTCAGCATATATCTATAATAAGTATTCTTCCAGTGAACTGCCAGCTGGCTTCTAAAGAGGAAAATATATTCTATAGAATAGACTGCTAGCTTTAAAAAGAAATATTTTGCTTTTGCTCATTGTAGGGTTCCGTAACACCTGAAGGACATCCTGGGAGACAGCAGCATATATAATGATAATGTGATGTCATTTTATTTTTCCTAGTTGAGAAACACAAAGTGTGTACCAGTAATGGTAAAAACATTTTTTCTATTATATTCTTGTCAGCCTTATTTTTTACAAGTGATGCAGCCTCTAATAGCTTAGGAAAAGCAGCAATAGCGTAATAGTGTGTTTTGTCATGGATGTTAGAAAGGATGGATCACAACGTGCTACAGCTGGCTTTGGAAACAAAGTGTTATGAAGGCAGGACCAAAAAATTTACAGTGCTGCTTTATGTGCATGAAATTAGAATATGGATTGTTGAAAATACACAATGCTGTATTAGATAATTCAAGTTTTGACTTGTTTATTTAGTCTCTGTGTTGATTCTGCAGATTTTGCCTGTGACAAACTGTCGGTGCAACCATTGCATTAAAAGACATGTATTTTTCATGATATTGTTTCATGCTGCAATATGCTGGCTACAACTCCTTTCAAGTAATCAAGCTATATTGAATACAAACATAAAATAAAAAGCAGCAATAATTTGCTTTCATTTTTAGCTTTATACTCTCACTCAAAGATATACACTTTTAGCCATTGGGGAGAGAACAGTATCTTTGCACGCTGATGAATTGGACATAAAATACTGTGGCTGGATCAGACTCTTTGGCTTCACAGGAAATTCTGGAAGCATCATAAAAGTAGTACACTGACTGGAGGATCAGTTCCATTTTCAACCTTGCCATCAAATTTGTTGTGACAATCACAGTCACTTTTGCTGCAGTAACTATGCCATCCAATCCAATCTGGTTCCCAATGCTAAAATATTGAAAGGCTAAAACACTATTAAAACATACAAATATCAGTTTTATTCCAGTTCCAAATGGGCAATAGTTCCATAGCTTGATCTTAAACATTCAATGCATAGAAGAATCCTCATTTTATAAGGTTTCCCTCTAGGTTTTTTCATATTCTAGCAAAACCGTTGAGTCCTTAGATTTTCCAGCTAAAATTAACTTCATAGCCAAATGTATTTTGCCAGGCCAGATATTCAATAAATATATCCAGGATATACTCAGTTCTTGCCTCTCTTTCTCCTGAAGTAGCATAGCATTAGGGATAGTACTAGATGGGCTTTAGAATCTGCATTTTCAAGCTCTCATATCACAAATATATTCGTAAAGACCATTTAAATACATCCATCATCCTGGGAGAATACTCCAGAGCTGAGTTCCTGCAATAGAGTTGGTTTGTGTCTCTTATTATTATTTAATGGATAAACAAGGAATGATCAGTTGCTCTTCTGTCAAATCAATTAATTTTATTTGCATATTGTGAACTCTATTCTTTGTCTTATACTAGTAGCCTGTTCTGAAATTATTCCAGTCTAAGTTCACCTTGAGCACAGGTAACCAGCATCTTAAACACTGTTCCAGGGAATGTCCTGCAAGTGACTTGTACAATGCCATTAGTGTTGCTATTGACAAGAAACATTGTAAGTGGAAATTTGGGGGAGATGGGGGGGAGGGGGGAAGAGTAAAAGCAACAAGGAAGTAACATTTTTCATTTCCTCTGTCTTGAGAAAGTCACACTTTGAAGCAAGAAAATTTTACACTTCAAATATTTTGCACAGCTCATTGCTTCTGACTCCAAGGTAGTCACTTGATCCCAAAGTCACTGGTTAAGACTGCTCTGTAGTTTAATTTAGCCATTCTTTTTTCTCTTGCTTACTTTTTGATGATGAACCATGGTGTTAAGTTCTCTCTGGGAAAGCATGCTGCTTCCATATGGTCTGGGATTTCTGTAGTGGGGTGCATCCAGGACACAGTCTGTCATGACACGCTGTTTTTTCTGAGGAATCTTTACTGGCAAAGACACAGAGTGGTGCCAAATTCCAACCACCTGGCCCTAAGGCTAATTGAGTTTTTCCTGGGAGGGTAGAATAATCATTTTGAAGTACCTATCTGAAATTATGTTACCACTGAGAGGGAATGGGGAAGATTGGCTTGTCACTGCATTACTTATATGCATCTATGAAGATGTATTCAAGATGGAAGTTTACAATTAGTTAGAGGAACTAGTACAAACTCTGAATTGAAAAGCAACCTACTTGGGCTAGCATTAGGACTTGTCACAGAAGCAGAGTTCCCCCATAATCTAAAATGCTGGTAGTTTTCATTCTGGATGAGAACAAAAGCCTTTTGCTTAAGTACTGCTTCATAGCTAACTACTGGATTAGACCTCATATACATGTTTCAGCTTGAAGCCTTCCTCAGATTTAACATGAGCTGATTTTATTTTCAGTTTTGTAGTTGTGCCGCTCATGCTAAGCCCTGGGAACTTCATTAAGATCTATGTATATTTCTGTGTGCTGGAAGGATTACGTGTGACTTCAGTCCCTAGCTCATTTCCTAGGGCATGACTTCTGGTTTGGTTTCTGTTGCCTTGACTCTTGTTCTGTACCTGAATAGCACTGCTTGGTGCCGTTGTCTTCCATAAACTTGCTCTCATACAAAATACCTATAAGCAGCAAGGTTACGTTACATACGTTTTGGCATCCCATGCATCCTTAACAGATTTTCCATAAGCTTGCTGCTGTGCAGTCTATTTTACAGCCTCATTTCTTCCTGTTCTGCATGCGAGTATTTCTTCTTCTATTTTGCATTGGGCAGTTACTCTGTTTTAGCATACAGATGAGAACAAGGGTGGTTGTGTATTAAAGTGGGGTGCTAATGTGATACTGATACTAAAAAAGGATTCCACATATTCCAGAATTATGTATGCAGACTAATATAACTTTCTTTAAATGGCTTCTATTTTCCAGTAAACTTTGCAGCAGTTCAGTTACATACTCTTGTATTAATTGTGGTGTTTAATCTGAAAACAACAAAACACTAGTCTGCCTTTTAGTCACTTGGGTAACATGAAATTCAAATTACTTGTTTAGAAAAGATATGGCTGGCAGAGAAGAGTGAGGTAGGTTTGTGATTTTGTGAATCAGAAGAGGTGCTCTGTGGAGGAGTAGGTATTAGATCTAAGTCTTTTCTTGTGTTTTGAGATGTAGTAGGGGTAAAGCTCTAGAAAAGATAATACCTTAGAAAAGCTCATCTTCATGAATTATTTGTTTCTGCTGAAAGAAATTAACATCACACTGTCTGTTGATGGAGAGTACTATGGCCACAGCTATTCCTAGCAAAAAAATCATGACCCATGTTACTTTTTCAGAATTGTATAAAAATGTTTATTAATTCACATTTTATTAAGGGATCTATAGTTGTATACACCTGTATCTTGCCTATTGTATCAGCTTCTGGTTAAGTGATGGAAAGGATTTGTGTATGTTTCTGTTCTGCATGTATTTGGAGGGTAGTTTTAAAGAAATACTGATTATATGTACTTTTGCATAGATATTTTCTGTAATTCAGCTCAGAAGCAAAAACTAATGAAAGCTCCAACAAACACCATTCTACTGTATTTTGTTTCAATTTCATTTTATGACCACTTTTTCTTTCTAGAAAAGGAAAGTAATTATTTTTTGAGCCTGTTTGATTGTTAACTGTATGATTGATACCTTGTATGTAAAATTATTTTGATTATGATGTTTAGTGTACAAAAATGATCATTTGAGCAAGGCACTAAAAAAGGAGGCAAAATGGAGAGAGGTGGAAGAAGACTAATCAGACTAAAAGGATGAGTAGTAAATTCTGTTTCCATCTAGACTTTACAAAATAACCCAAAAACCAAACAAGGGGAAAGAAGGTGCCAGGCAGAAACCAAATTCCAATATTAAACTCTTTTTCAGTTTTATGCTATCAGGTCCAAGTGTGCTTGCAGATACAAAAAAAAAAAAAAAAAAGTTGTTTATGTTTCTGGAAATACAGTAGCAAATAAAGCACACCTTTTTGTAGAACTTGAAACTGTTTTATTCAGGACAGATTGTTCAGCACCAAAATTATCCACACTGTGATACAAACAGCACTGAACACAATGAGCTGTGGAAGCTCACAAGCTGATTGTATTTAGCTGTGACTTCATCCTTTAATAACTTTTCCACATGATTCTTCAGTTGAAAGG
>VZTG01009064.1:27500-59628 GCA_013397845.1 Melanocharis versteri | reverse complement strand
TTTTTTTTTTTTTTTTTTTTTTTTTTTTTTTTTTTTTTTTTTTTTCCAACATGAAGTGACACAGTACAATGCTTTAGTGACTCAGGTTCAGTGCTTGTAAGTAATCAGTTCTGTTGTCTTTTTTTGGATATGGCTTCTTCTGTTTATACAAATAGAAAAAGAGTTCCTACGTTCGTGAAGCAACAAGAAAAGACTGTTTTTTTTAAAAAAAATCTATTTCTTTCAAACAATTTCTCACCTTACTAGTTCAGTTTTTTCAGTCCTCATAATGGCCAGTTTTATGCATTCTATATGATCTTTAAATAATAGAAGCTGACATATTCAGGTACTCCCCTGCTTTGTTAGTTTGCTAAAGACCAGATTGCTGACCTTTAGCTTACTCCCACAGTAACATGGGAGTAATGGAAATATATATTAATGATTAAAACACATGGTAAAATTACTGAGAGAAGATAGTTCAATATTTGAAAATAACTGTGAAAAAAGGTGTTTAGATGCTCTTTTTTACACATCCATGGTTTAGTTTTATGTCTTAAATTAGAATTAAAAACTCCTACGTATAAATTTGTATTTTATAAAGAAACACATGGATATCTTAGTTTCCTGAATATTTGCGCTGAGTATTAACACAAATATATTTGTACATGAATGTTAAGTAGAGAAATGAAAGGTGTATGATTAATAACAATATGCAAATTTGAAACTAATTTATTGGTGTTACACAAAGGGCAAACTGGGATAGTGTTTGGCCAAATATGTTTACATACTTCATATTTGCATGCGTTTAATGAACATGCAGTGTGAAATCACCCATCTTTGCATAAAAACTGGATGAGCACTTTTTTTAAAGAACAATTTGCTTGAGTTTCAAAGCCTCAATAGTTGAGCCAGCTTTCCTGCATCTCCTGTGCTCTGCTCTCACACTGCCAGGGAAGATGGCAGTGGATCCATCCATGTTCCCATACATGATCTACTCGTGCTGCCAGTAACAACGTCAGCTCATTATATATCCCTCTGTCCCTCCTTTTCAGTGTTGAGTTGTGAAACCTCAGTGTTCTAATTAACCCTAAACACTGGGAGGAATTATTTCCCCTCACAATGTACTGTTTTGGACTTTATTAAGAATATTATGAAAAGTTACGTTCAGTTGATTCCATAACTGAATTTTACAAATGCTGGGCTTTTTGTCTCACACTCTGCAAACTGAAAAAGACTCAAGTTTGTCATAAATGATTTTCCCATGATTAAAAAGTTAGACTCGCATTTTTATCTTCCATCTTTGGTGGAAAATAAATCCTCTTGTGTCTCAATTTGGAATGAAATATATGAAGAGTATAAAAAAATACATTTCCTCCTTAATTAGTTGTTTCCTCTAAGTTTTTTGAAGAAGGGTTGCAACTTGACTAAGATCCCTTCCATCTGCCACAATATGCTTGCTTTTATTTTGACTTCCCATTGCTGTCTTATCAAATATCACATGAATCATTACCATTTGTTTGCCATCCCTTTCTTTTTTTTGTTTCTCATCCTCCAAATGATTAAAACATCAACTTGAATGAAAGGTTAGAAGTACACTGTGATTCACATTTGCCCCGTCTTATTAAAACAAATAAACCAACCAGTTATATAATTTAAATGTGCTTGAGCTATGGCATGCAGATGCTTTTATCAGCTCTGGGCTGAAGAGGTTGTGTGCATTCGGGCATGCACGTACAACTGTTCTTTGAAAGGGACAAACCTCATTAAGATTACAGGTGCCTGGAAATAACTTCTGAGAAAATAGCTACGATTTTCAATAAAGGTACTTCCTAACAGGAAATACAATTGATTATGTTACTTAGCACAAGTGAGCAGCTTTGCTTTTATTTAGATATAAGTAGCCTCATTTAAGGTCACAAATATTTTATTTCTTTTAAACTAAAGTTAGCAGTTTTTAATGGTTGGAGGGTCTGGCAACAGTATACTCAATTTCAGTATGAAGCATCTGCTGTCTTTAGGAACACATGGGCTAGTCCTGGGGACTTTGTGTTGCAACAGGTGATTTTAGAAGATGACCCTAAGCTCAGATCAGCTCAGTCACCAGCCATAGAGATGGGGTTCAAATGGATTTTTATGAGTGAAGAACTTTTTATTTCTATTAAATACATATGCATGTGTAGTTTTTTGGTTGCTGTTGTTTGTTTTTGTTGTTTGTGGTGATATAGTCCTTAGAGGTTTCACCTAACACTGCTGTTATCTTCCTAAGGACAAGAAAAGAGACTGAGAAACCATTAGTACATGAAATCTCCATTATCTAAAATGAAAAGGGAAAGAAACAGAACATTTGAAAGAGAGAACAGAAAAACAGAGGAAAAAAAAAAAGGAAAATCACATAAAATTTCAGAGTAATAGTTGGGAATAAAGTTCCTGTCTTCACAACAGGAGACATCAACTTTTGTTCTTTGAAAGTACAAAGAGATAAATAGATACACTATTCAAATACCCTTAAGATCCATTTTGAGTGAAAACTGGCTTCTATCACTGATCTGTGCATTTTTGACAAAAATATATTAACTGAAGTTAGGAATTCTAGTGACTAAAACTTCGACTGCTTTGATGTAAGGATTCTTGGATCATGGGCTGGGATTTACTATTCTACAGCTCACAAATTACAATAAAAAAAGAAAAAAAATATTCAAACCATGACATCCTAAGTTTCCAAAGCTCACACTGAGATTTCATATCTTGTCATTCGTTTTCTGGACAACCTGTTCTAGCAAAAGGAATCTCTACCCAGGCCAGGAGAGTGCTCCTTGGTGATCTTTAAGGTCCCTTCCAACCCAAACCATTCCATGATTCTGTGATTTTCCTTCTCACAAAGCATTTTGTCCTTTTTTTTTTTCTTCTTTACCTGGACTTTGGGGGTTTCTTTCTTATCAGCTTTCTGTGTCAGGCTGCTGTATCTTTCTGTTTGTTTGGTTGCTTGGTTGGTTGTTTTCAGCTCCTAACTATAGAAAACAGTATCCTATTCCTAAGGAGAATTCACCTCAGTAGGCTTTTGTAAGATAGCCAGTGACTGAATTCAGATGCAACAGCACACCTTGTACTTTGCTGTGCAGATTTTCATAAACCAAGCACTTCAATATTATAGTCATGATGATCACTGTTATTATATTAATTTTTAAAGCAACTCTGAGAGTACAAACAAAAATACGATTTTTTGGATGGCAAACAACCCCACTGTAACTTGCACTGAGTGGCAGAAATACACACATTACCATCTAATGGAGGACTTATTTAGTTTGCAACTGAAGACTAAGCTTAACATTTCATTGTACATTTTTATCAGTTTACAGGGTTGCATATTAATAGTAATAATATTTGAGTGGGTTTATGTTTTTACCTCTGAAAATGCTGGGCCCATAGAGATACTTACTGCAAGCTACCCACAGAACACTAATGTGAATCATTACCCAGATGACATCTCTGTGGGAATGCATTTCGAGGCATATGATTTGTTTCAGCATTGCAAACTTTTATGTCGGTTCCGTTTGTTTGTTTTTTATAACATTTATGACCTTTTAACTATTTGGGCATGTTCGTTCAAAATCCTCAAAATGAATCTTAATTAAAAAGAGTTGATCTAAAAAACTACTCCCTCACTCTGGGTAGAATTTCTGTCATATCAATCCACAGACAAAAACAAATGATGTTTCAGAGTAGTGGCATTTTCAGTTTGAGTTACTAGCATGAGCTTGTGTGATCTTGCTGAACACTGCCATTTGCAAAAGAGCAATTAAAACAGATGACAATCTGCTAATCACACACAGTTCTATCTAGAAATTTAACAGTATTTTCCCAGTTTGTGTTTTTGCTTGACTTCCTAAGAGTAAAAGTAAGTTTTATGTACTTACATTGTATATAACGGTATGCAAATTTGGGAAACTTCACCACAGATCAACAGTTTTGAGTAGGCTAAAAATATACCTCAGTGTTGTAAACATCCTTAGTGAAAGCTCTGTGTGTGTGTTTGTGTAGTGTATGTTTGTATGCATATGTTTGTGTTGCTAAAATATTCCATTTTTTGTATTGCATAAAATTGTTTTTATGCTGATAGAAAAATTCTGCATTTGTTAACAAAAGAAAGTAATGCAACAGGCCTGCGTAGCTGTTAAATTAAAGCTGATCGGGAGGCAGAAGGCACAGGCATGCTCGGGATTTAGGATTTAGAAGTAGTGGCATTTTCACATTGGCTTACAAAGGATGAGCTGGCTCGATTTTTTGATCACTCTCATGATTTGTAGGTTTTGTCTGTGATTTTAACCTTGAAATCATTAAAGGCCTGTCAGTGGTAATATTCCACTTGTACTCAGATAGGAGCTCTGGCTACACCTAGAGGCGAAGTGATTCTGGTGGCTTTGACAACAACACTGAGAACCTCCTGTCATTTGGGAAGAGCCTCAACACAAGAGGTTGCAGCATCAAGAAAAGGGGAAGCAATGGATAGGAACAAGATAGTAGGAGTCACCAATGGAAAGAGACAGCAGTCATATAAAGGGATTGTATCTGGTCACCACTTTGTGACGTGAGGTTATCAATCCTCTGCAGAGCTGTGTTTTTCTTAGCAGAGTTTGAAGTCTTTGAATTTCTGAAGTGCACTGCTGTTCACCTGTTGCTCATTCTTAATGAGTGAACTTTTTATATTGTGGTGCCCAAAACTGCCCCCCACACTCGAGGTGAGGCTGCCCCAGTGCAGAGCAGAGTGGGACAATCCCCTCCCTTGCCTGGCTGGCGATGCTGTGCCTGATGCCCCCCAGGACAGGGTTGGCCCTCTTGCCTGGCAGGGCACTGCTGGCTCATGTTCAACTTGCCGTCAATCAGGACCTGCAGGTCCCTTTCCATGGCACTGCTCTCCAGCCTATCGTTCTCTAGTCTGTGCACACCACCAGCATTTCTCCATCCCAGGTGATGAATCCAGCGCTTGCCCTTGTTAAACTTTATATGGCTGGTGATTGCCATATCTCATGGCAATCTCTCACTTGTCGAGGTCTCTCTGCAGGGCCTCTCTGTCCTCGAGGGAGTCAATGACTCCTCCTAATTTAGTGTGATTGGCAAACTTACTTAGTATTCCTTCGAGTCCTGTGGCCAAGACGTTAATGAAGATGTTGAAGAGAACTTTTATATATAAACAAGTATCCTTTTACTTTGTAAAGAAGGTGCTTTGTAGAGCTGCCTGTTTCTATTCTAATTCATTGTCTGTGGATACAGAATACAGGATCCGATAGTGTCTTCTTTTAAAAGTGAAAAACCTTCTATTGATTTCACTGCCAGGTTGGATCCTTAACCAGTGTAAAATAGAGCTGACTTTTGAAACTGCTGCTGTTCATCTTTTGTTGGCTGCTACAAGTATTCTGCTTTCTGCAGCTGTATTTTTAATTGAGAATATGCTTTAATACATATTTTATTTTAAAAGGTAAATGGAGACCTTTAGTCTAGTAAAATAAAATAAGTTACTGACTGCAGGTTATCAGAATGTTAAGGAGTGGGAATTATTCGTAGCACTCATTAGCAAGTGTGCATTCAGGATAGCCAAAGTGCTGGGATATATCCAGAGTAATACTCCTACAGAGGTATCTAGACAGCTTTAGTGCTGTAAATGTTTATTGTGTTTATTCAGTATGTTTGGGAGAACTCTATGGAAATGTAGCCAGTAGTAGTGCTAGCTATCCTGTACTTGATGCAGGTTTTCTTTGGAGATGGTGTTCCAGGCCTTCAGTTTTACCGAGCTCCATTTCAGAGATTCCTTCTTTCTCTCCTTAATTCCCATAAGCATTTTGGTTGGTTTTCATGCATCAAACAATAAAAAAGTCTTTAGGTTAAGGCCTTACTCAATTCCTTTTTATTTCTCTTCAGTGCAAAAAAAGACCATAAAGTGTGAAGAGAATGGAAATGGTTCTGAGTGGAAGCACTTTTATGTAGTGGGAAAGTTATCATCTACTCTGCCAAANAAAAAAAAAAATGCAAACAACCAAAAAAACCCACAAACAAACAAACAAACCTAGGAACATTAAAAAGTAGGGAAAGGGGGTAGAAAAATGTAAACATGGGGGGGCAAATAGCAAAAGGGCATGTACCCAAGGAGCTCACAAAAGAAAACTAGTGGTGGAAAAGGAAAAACAAAGGGACGTTAGATAAGAATCACTGCATCAGAGTGATTCTACAGCCTCCTACTTTACCCAGCAGTTCTGATAGAACTGGAAATGGGTGTGCAGAAGATTTTACAGCTGTGTGTGATGTACTTTTGTCTGCTTTCAGGTTAAACTTATCTTTCTCTCAACAATTACAGTAAGTTTGTGGAGGTGATGCCATATGTTTCAAAGATAACCAAGCATTTCAAAAATTTCTGCGTTCATTTGCACAGGTTTATCTCACACAATTGCTTTGTTGTACATCTAATTTTTACTGTATATCTAATAAAAATTTTATAGACTGATTTGGAATAAAAATGTTAGATTAAGAAAGCCAAAACAGAAACAAAAACTTCTGAAATCTTAGAAATATTTGCTGACTTTACTTAGATTTAAATAAGTTCGTGCAAACTTTAGAGTTGAGATACAGCTTGTACTTGAAAATATTTATATTCTAAAATATAAGTAGTGTTTAGTAATTAGGCACTGGGGAGGATAGATTGCTTCATAATGTGTTTTTTTCACATGAGGACAACCCTTTCTACCCTACAGGTCAGAAAGCTAAGAGGTTTTTCTGTCTCTTTTCTGTTTTTTAAAAAATAATCTTTGTATTGCTATGAAAATAGGTGTATATAAGATGTTCGTGTCCCAAGTGAAGAAAAAATTGCTTTGTACTTACAAACTAGGTGAAAATATGTTGTGGCAGTATGTTCTCTTCAGATTTTTCTATATCAACAGTTACTGGCTAGGTGAGCTTATTGTTTCTCATGTTCCCTCACATATCTCACTTAAGTATATGCTTCTCACTTGGGTGGAAAAAATGTTGTGAGGAACGTGCTTACATCTTTAACATAGTAATTGTTCAGTTAATCTCATTTATGGGGGGAAGGAGGCTATACTTCACTGATACCGATTAAATATCCTATAGTGGGTTCTATATAAATAGCTACAAATGTGCACAATGGTTACATTGCATGGTATATTTAACAACACAGCTAAATCAGAAAGTATGAGCTATGCCTTTAGTGATGGGAGTACTAACGATTGCATGCAAGAAGATTTTTTTGCTCTGCAACCATGAAGGAAATAATTGCTGTTCAGCACTATTCAGTTACGTTTGCATATCAGTAAAAACACATGCACGGAGGCTCCACCTACATTCCTAGTGCCCTAGCGCTGATATGAGTCCAGCATACATTAAAGCTTCAGAAGTTGTTACAGTTTTCACAACTTGCAAAGTGTGTATTTTTTTCAATGGAGTTAATTTGACCACTGTCAGATGAAATTGCAAAGGTGACATTCAGGTTTTATTATTTTCTTTTATTTTAGACAAAAAGTACCATATGGGACATTTTACAGATTGTTTGCATGACTACTTCCGCTGAGTTTTTAAATCTTGTGGGGTTTTTCCTCTTTTTGATTTATTGCAGATATAAATATATAAAGCAAATGTTTCTCTTTCATGTTTTAGATGGAAGACTTTATTTGAAAACTACTGTCATGTATTGAATTTTTCCTGCTGAAAATACGTGTGCTACGGTAAAGAACGTTGCAGTAAGACATTGGCTCATAAGGAGTTCTGTGGAAACAAAATGTTTTCAAACCAACTTCCTCAACTTCATTTATCAATGTTCTTCAAAAATGTAAAGAATTCTGCAAGAGTGTCCTCCTTTGGTTATCTCCTGTGGCTCAACCTGGAGATCTAGAGAATGTTTGTAAATGTACAGTAGCACTGTTCTCACAGCAAAAATCTGCATCTCTGCGCCGGACTATTGTATCCAAAATTACAGGCAGTCAGAACAAGGCTGAGTATTCCCTTTTTCAAGGAATGCAGACTCTCTCCTCCTCTGATGATTCTATATTTGAGCACATCCAATGATCCTTCCAGCGGTGTCCAAGTACACTTACAGACTGTTATACCATACCGAAACCAGCAAGACAGCTCAGAAATGAACTTGTAGAGGGCATAAGAGAATTCTTATTTTAAAAAAAAAAAAAAGGAAAAAAAAAAGGTAAAAGAAGAAAAAATTGATACATTCAGTTTTCAGACTATGATCGTGGGTTTTCTTCTAAAGACATTTTTTCCACATGCTTTCCAAGAGACCAACACATATATGTTAGACTACATTAGGTGAAATGAAATTTTGTGTAAGTGAAAAGAAATGCTGAATGTAAGCAAACTGTTTTACCGTTCACAAAGTCTCTTTTCCTAAAATAAAATTTAAAAAAAAATAAAAAGAATAATAATTTCTCATTGTAAACTGGCAGGGGTTTATGAAATAAAAGACTTTGCTTCTTATGAAAATGTTGGTCACATGTACAGTATATAACACAAATCACACAAGGAAGGTATTATGTATGCAGTAGAAATCTAGAGTTTAGGAAATGAAACTTTTAGATAATATTGTTTTGTCACCCTGTTGGTCAGAAAGACATCTTTCTAGTTTTAACGCATGCAGGCATGTAAATATTTGTCCTGGAGTCACAGTATTACTGAATGAGATCTTAAGCATCTGGTAACAAGTCAGAATTCTGTATCAGCCACTTTTATTTGTATATTGAGCCCTGGTTAGTGCCCTGACTAGTGCACTTCTAAGAATGGACTGTGGCTGAACAGCAAGTCAAAATGCCAGAAATATTTTTATATGTTAATGTCATATTACGTCAATGTTGCTAAAAAAAGAAAACCTAACAAACACTTGATGTATCAGTCCAATTCCACGTAGAACTGAGTGATACAGTTGAAGTCTATTGTCCCTCCCACCTTGTCTTAGGGATGGATGGTTATGTGTTACTTTCACTGTCTTTATGAAAGCTACAATATGTGTTTTCACCTTTGTGCTGATAACTGGAAGTAAGCTGCAAAACACTGCTTATTACATTACTAAAAATTATGTTCTTTGCTTTGCGTACTTTTGGGTTACCCCTTTAAAGACTGATTTTGTGAATCAGTGCTATTACTGTAAGTTTTGTGATTATGCTTTCTTCATCTAATGTTTTATGCATATAAAATATTATTTATTACATGGAAACATATCAAAACCTTAAATGTCTAAGATGCCTAACTTAAAGCAAATATTTCTTTAAAAGTAGTTCTGATTGGATATTAATATTATTTTGTCAAAAAAAAAAATCTAATGTTTTGTAAACTCTAGCACTGAGCTTCTATAGTTTGTAGGTCTTCCTTGCAATACTGGTACACATTTATTTTGTGTAGTTCATATTTACTCCACCACAATCTTTTTTTAACAATAGAAAGATGTATATACAAGTTCACATCACAGTAATTTTTTTAAAGAAATATTGAGCAATATTTTTCATTAAATATTGTTGTCTAATACTTGGTAGTGACGTTATTTTCTAACCATGATTCTTTCATGATTTTCATAGTTGCTTAAACACATATGGGAGTCTGTATTCCAGTTTTTTCATATGCAGTCTTTAAAGGGTTAACAGCTGTAAAGTTAGATGGACTTGTGGCAAGCTTTTGAATCATTCATATCTGAAAGAGAATTAAAAGCCTACAACTGAAATATGTACTAGCATTTACCATTGCTCTGCTCCTTGCATAGAGTCACCTGTAAGTAGGTTTAGTAGTTTTACAGTATATTCTTTCAAGACCTTTGGGAATGCCTCAGTGTTTGGCTTGGTACATAAACAAAAGTGTTAAGGATTAAAGGGGAACCAATTTATGAGCTGGACGTTTAGAAAGAATCTTGCTAAAAACAGTGTAAATATTACAGAACTTGAGATGTTACCGTAAGTTGAAGTTTTTTGCCCCTCTTTAGTTTTACAGGTTTTGGGTTGGTATTTTGGTTTTGATTTTTGATTTGGATTTTTTTTTTTTTTTGCATAGATTATGAAGAAAAGTTGTGCTCATGTTATTGTTTATATGCTTTTGTAATCTTAAAGATATTAATGTCTAGTTGTTCTATATTATAACCACATTTGCGCTCTATGCAAGCCCTTGGAACAGAACATACTCATCTTCATGTAGGACCTATGAAAATTGTCTATTTTTATCTATATATTTAAAGTTTTCTAAAAATGAAAAAAGGTTATTACGAATTTTGTTGTACAAAATCTGTACAAAAATCTGTTTTTACATCATAATGCAAGAATTGGAAATTTTTCTATGGTAGCCTAGTTATTTGAGCCTGGTTTCAATGTGAGAACCACGTTTACTGTTATTGTATTTAATTTTCTTTTCTTTTCAACAATCTGCTAATAAAACTGTCTGAAATCTCCCTGTGACTTTATTTACAGTTCATCTTTATTAAATTTTCTGAAATGTATAACATCAGAGGAATATTTACTTTCTAATGGGAGGCATCTAAAAACAACATAAGTCAGCTCTTTGTAATGTGAGGAGAACAATGCTGAATGATTTTATTTAACATGCAACTGCTTCTATCTCTAATATGAATTACTGTGGTGAAAAACATCATAAAAGCACACTCTGTGGTTATTGTTTAACAAGCATATTTTCCATTTTTTTTCTTGCCAGCTAAGCAAACTGCCCCCATCTACATGATTTATTTATGTACATTTCTCAGTTTATGAAGCTGTTATTTGTACCTTTTTCCTTTATATTGTGATATTCCCATGATTCTTATTTCACAAAGCTTTTTGCTGAATAATGTAAAGTGATGGAACAAAACATTGATGGAACAAAATAATATTATTCCTCTAACTACAAAAATGCAGGGGTAATCCTGTTGATTTTGTCTCAGATCTCCTTCACTTGATAAAATGTGTTTAGAAACACGGGTTTTTTTAACAAACCTCAAGTATTTAAACATTTAAACAGGCATTTGGAGGAAGCAATAGTTCTGGCTTAGCATATCTTTATGTGGCATTGTGAGGAAAAAAAACGGTGGTTTTTTTTAAGGTCAAGATGGTTATTTAAGAACAAATCTGGAACTAAGTTGGTTTTGCCTACAGAAAATTCAAAAGTCAGAGAAGTATGACTGCTTTTGAGTATTCTCCCTTATTGCCCTGCCTTGCCTGGCCTTGGCTTGCCTTCTCTTCCCATCTTTTCTCTTCCCTTCCTTTCTGAGCCATACCTACATGAACACTTCTGCTTTCATTAGGGGGCAGACCTGTTTGGGACAGCAGAAGAGATTAGCTTTCTCAGAGAAGCCCATTCTGCTATCCCTGGATGGCCTGGGGCCTGCAAGCACGAGGCTGACAGGCTTCTTGGGTTCCAGCAGCTTGTTGTTGTTGCTGGCTGATTAGGATTTTGGTTATTTGTATATAGGGCAATCACAATCTCCTTCTGCCTGCATTAAAATGTCCTGCATGTCTGCATTAGTAAGGATCCCAGCTACACTGGAGCCAGCTCCCCTGCTATAAACTCTGGCACAGCTAAAGCAGGGTAAAAAGTAAACTCATTAATCTCAGTCTGGCTCATGCTGAAACCCAAATTATCTCTACAGTAACAGACTAGCAACCTACCTCTGTGTTTTTAAGCATCCCAGGAAATAGTGTCTTTCAGCAGAAAGGAACTGTACTCTCATAAGTTCCACCCAACCTCCATTAATAAATAGTTGCTTCATCTCTGCAAGGTATCTGGCATTTAACAGGTCTGAGGCTGGATAGGCTGAGAGATATTCAGATGTTGGTACTCCTTGTGACTTAAGTAAGACAAAAATATGTCAAAGCTCAGATCAAAATCAAGAAAAGTTTGCCCTAAACATATCTTGACTATAACTTAGTAGTAGGTTATGGTCAGATCCTGAAGAAATTCAGAGCCAGCAGCTAGACGTCTAAAGTTTTAGGAAAATCCTGTGAGAACTGGCATACTCAAATGGGAATTTCTTTTTTTTTTTTGGTATTTTTGCAATGAAAGAGATATAAGGTTGGGTTTTGATCTGAAAGGTAAACCTCTTATTTGTTGAAGGTTCTATAAATTCTTGAAAATTGCTTCATTTGTTATGTGCTTACATGTTATTTGACTCAAGACTGCAATAAACAAAGACTGAGGCCAAGATTTTCAAGCGTGACTGCTGATTACAGATACTTCCAGTTTTACTGGCCAAACTTCAGACATTTTCAATGCCTTTCTTGAAATAAAATATCCTAGCTCAAGAGTTCTGTGAAACTTATTTCTTCAGTAGCTGCTAACTCATCCGTAGGATACTGAGGAATGTATTAGTGTGCCTTTGCTGAGCAGGAGCTCACCCTGATCAATGATGATGGTTCCACCATCAGCAGTATCACACCATTTCAAGCTACAGCCTCCTGCTTAAAAAGCTTCATTTTCAAAGAGAGAGGAAACAAGAACTTTCTGGAATTCAAGGTCTTAAAAGGAATCAAGTTAGAAATAAAATCTAGACAGCCAGAGTACTTGGAAGCTTTTTAAGTGTTCACCTAAAAGTGAAGTATGCAATACTAAGAAATTTGGGAGAATTTGCACATGATCTGTGGAGAAACATAATTACTTCATCCAGGTTAGAGTAGCAATGGTTGCCATAGTCCAGTGGATTGGTTAATTGATGCTCTAAATTTGATTCATAAAAACACAGCTAGATTCATCTTGCTGTATATAGCAAAAGGACAAGAAAACAGACACCCACTACAAAAAAAAAAAAAAAAAAAAAAAAAAAAAAAAAAAAAAAAAAAGAGGAAACTCCAGCTAGATATAAAGGTGAAGAAGTCAAAATAAGAGGGATGAAGCACTAGAACAGTTTTTGCAGAAGTTCCAGGATCTCCATCTTTGGAGATTTTCAAACCTTAGGTGAGCAAGACCCTGAGAAACCTGATCTAACTGTCTGCAGTTTAAAAAAGATTAGATTGCTTGATCTTCAGAGGTCCCTTTCAAACTCGGATTTTTGTGGTTCTAGAACCACAAGGCTTATTTGTATGATGCCCTTCTAGGCATAACACTTTCTGCATCCAGCTTAACAAGGAGCAAAATTTTATCCTGTAAATAGCAACTGTCAGATCTAGAATAGAGATTGCTGGGATATATTTAAGCATTCACAGCTTTTTGATCTTCCATATCAGGAGGCCAGAAGAATGAGCTGCACTAACAGCAAGATGTGAAAGAAGATACAGGAAGTGAATACAAAGAGGATAAAAATGGCACCTATTTTAATACAGATATAATTAGTTTAAATAATAAGAATAGAAGCTGTAGCAACTTTGTCAATCAGTTCTCAGATTAATTTTCTAGCAATAAATAAGGCAAAGTGAATAAATAATATGTCTAATAATGTAAAGAACAGCTGTTGGAGTTAAAGAAAGTGGATGTCGTTTTTTGGGTATACTGGCCACACAGTCTTTGAGGAAATTGGAAATGATAAGCTGGAACAGATAGATCCTCCTTTTAAAATATACTTCCTTTATTTTTTTTCAAATTGCTTTCTTGAAACTGGTTCTGCAAGGCAACCAAGAATTTTGTAATTCTATACATTTTTACCATTCTGAGATACAGGGGACTTTGAAGCAGTCAATTTGGATTGTTGTCTTCTCTGTCAAGTAAGTGTTGTCAAGCGGATTGGGAGCCTGAGGTATGGAAAGGTTAAGCTTGGCATTTTAAAACTGGAGAGACAAAATGAGTGACTTTGGGCTTCAGTGTCTGTGAAGTTGTATTATGGTACAAGCATATTTAACAAGGACTCAGTCCTGAAGGATTTTGTAGTGTTTTTGGTTTGGAGGTGCTAATTATGGGGTGAATTGCAAAGTAGAGAGATGGAAACTAAAGTTTTGGTAAGGAAAGCTGGCTAAAGGAATGAGGCTGCAGCAGAATTTTGGATAGAACATAGACAAAAAATAGGAGATTTCAGCTGTCAAGATGGAAGTAAATAGTGATACAATAAGGAAAAACTGGATTCTAAAGATACTCTTTAGAAAGATGTGGCAAGATACAGATGCAGCAAACAAACTAATTTGGCAGGGTCCTGGGCAAGCAGACATAATTTTCTATTCAATTCAGAAGCAACTAATAACCATTTGGCTTCTGTTCACTGTGACCAAACTGATGCTGCAGAATCTGGCTGTTCAGTGATGGGATGATATATTGGAAGCCAGAAATAAGTTTCTACATGGATCTCGTGAACAATCTGAACTCAATTTAACAATTGAAGAGGACAGAGATAAAGTATTACCTTCTTTGTGAGCTGATCAATAACAAGCACACCTCTGGGAAACAGATGCTAGTAGTACCCTTGGAAGCCATTTCAGTGCTGGAATCAGAACAAGTTCTCAGGACACCTTACACAGAACTTACAGAAGCAGTAAATAATGATAATAATTATTGATAATAAAGCAGCTCTAATTACCAGTTTTTCTGGGTAAAACCTTATCCTGTCTGCCTCCAACACAAACCTCTGCAACACTGCAAGTGTATATATGGTATATATGTATCTTATAGAAGATAAGACTCAAGTGATGAATTATGGGTTTAAAACAAAATCACAGCAAAAAGTTAAACTAAGCTATAGACAAACTTGGAGGAAAAAAGGTGATTATTATAGTACAAAATTAACTCAATTATTTCAGAATTCAAAATGTGAAAAAAGAAACTCCAACACCATCCACAGGCCTAATTCAAAATCATAATAAAACACATTTTTGAAGTATGCAATGCTTACTAAATGTTTCCATGACTCTTCTGAACACTTCTTGGGCACTGATGATGATGTATCAGTTCCTTTTTGAAGCACCTAGATGCCTAGAATGGGCATAACCTCCTCTTGGAGCCAGAATCTTAGTTCAAAAAAGTGATGCATTGTGCATTTTACTACATAAGAAATCTCATTACATAACCTAGAAGAATAATTGAAAAGAAGGAAATACACAGCTGGCAATCCCAACCATTTCCACAGTTCCACAGCCCAAGAGTTCAACCACCCATATGCCCTACTATTAGGTTGAACAATACACACTTTCTCATTGTATTTTTCCTCCTTTACTTCTCCCCCACACACATCAAGCTGTAACTATTTAATATTAGCTCTCCACTGATGGAGAGGAGAGGGAGTGTAAACCCACTGAGAATAAGAAGCAACCTGAATGCCTCCTCCCATGCTTTCTTGGGAAAATGTTCCTACCACTTGTCTTGAGAAGTGGACAGGCCTGGTGTCCTGTAGCTCCTGTCTTTTAAAGGTACAATAAAAGTGCATCTACATGAGCAGTTTTATGTGCAAAAATGGACCTCTGTAGGATGAATTTGCTTTGCATTTGAGCTTCTGGTGTGCACTCAGGCTCCCAAAGCAGTTTCTTTCCCTGGTGGAACTTAGTCATGTGAAAGGATATCGTCTGGATTTTGCCACTTGCAATGTGGCCTTAGCAGCTGGTGCTCTGTACGAGCCTAGGACTGGCAACCAGTAGAAATTTCATTGCTGGTAATGCCATGGTGAGGTCATGCCGTCCTAGAAGTGCAACAGATTGCATCGTATCATAGTGTGGTTGTTCCCTCCTTGCATCACAGCAATCAGCTATGGCAACGTGCTCCGTGATTGGAACTGCTGCCCTCTGCAACACACCGTCTCCAAAAGGCCCCACTAACCCTGCTGAGGTTCGGGTTTGAAGAGGAGCTGATTAATCAGAGCTGGTAGGTAAGGTTTTGGATTGAGTGAGGCTTTTGAATAGGGTGTGAGGGTACTGAGGAGACATCTTATGTAGTTGCAAATGAATGGCATCAGAGAGATTCTGCCTTGCTATACTAAATCTTCCTTTTACAAATAAATTATGCTTAAATCAATTGACTATTTATTGATTCATAAGGGTATTTTTCTTTTTTATTTATTTCCAGGTGTTACTTGAGTGAAGACAGATTGTGATAATAATAACTAGTTCTTTTTCTTTTAATTTACTAAGCCACTATCAGTGTTCGGAAAGATTATATTTGGGACTGTATGAGGAGTGTATTTTATTGTGAGAACAGCAGCAGGCACTTACTTTAGGACTCCTACTAACCCTGGACCCTTGCATGAGTAAATGAGTTGTACAATGTATTTTTCTAATAGTCTGTAATTGTATGTTTTATTCAAGTTTAAAAGTATTTCACCCTTTTAACAAATGCTGCATATTCACCTAAGAAGTCATTAAAGAGAGTGCCACTATATCATTCCTTTGTATTTAATTTCAGGTAGAAAGAGCAAACTGTATTTTGAGCAAGGTTTGTTTCTTTTTTTATCTAAGCTGGCCAAGTTCAGTTTAAATCATTGTGCGAATTGTTGGTGAGATGCTTTTATTTGAATCAGCAAGCACTTGGCCATGGCAAATGAGCTTCTGGCAAACAAGAATATTAGTACCAGGGGACATCTTGGAAAACTACAGTTTGTTTTTGCGCATCATGAACAGTTTTCAGTGTTAAAAGTTATGTTTTTCTTAAATGGTGATCCATTCAAGGTAAAAAGGGTTGATTGCTTCTTTCATTTTCTTTCCATTCTTCTATCACTGCATGTAAAGGATTAAGTTTAACAGGAATGCAGATAAAAATCAAAGTGTTCAAGTTTCATCAGTTCTTCTCCATTTTGCTCTTTCAACTGAATGACTTTTTTTTTCCTAGCTGGTATAGTTTCCAAAATACACATTAAAAAATTCTTATGTGGTTTTTCATATTTTATTAGGCTTTAGCAGTGCAGTAACCAGGGCAGATAGGGCAATAACTAATTAGTCTGCAAACCACAAGGAGTTCAACACAAGTATTTACTTGGCTGACAGAGTATTTCTGTTAGCCTCCTTCTCAAAGGTAGAACAGGAGCTAGCAAGGACTGCAGGAAGCACTTTGGCCACAGCTGATTCTATCTGCCATTTTCTCTGAGTCAGTGCTTTACCTGCTAACCCTCCACCCTCTGTGGTTCTTCTGCAGGTGTGCAATAGATCCAACACCCGCAAAGAGACAAAAGGTTAATATGTACAAGACTGCTCACATTTTGTTCTTCCCCAATACACTGATTTTACTGAACACATGCAAAAGTGCTGTCCTTTATATAGTCAATAAGCTAGAGTTTTCCAGGACATGGAAAGGGCTCATTAATTATGCAAGGCAATCACCCTGAATGTACACAGTAGGATGTCCTAGGATGTGGCACACACTATATACCGTAGTCTTCCTTTGATTTTAGCAAAACACAGTCAAAACCCCCACAAACAGCAAACAAAACACACACACACTCACACACACACACACGAAAAACCCAAAAGAAAACTAATCAACCAAAAAAAACACCTCAAAAAACCACAAACAACCCAAAACAAAACAAAAACCAACCAAACAAACAAACAAATCAAAAAATAACCAAAAATAACCAAAACCCTAAAACAACCAATCAAGCAAAGAGGTTGAAATTAATTGCAATTCTGGGGGAATGCAGCATCTAGGATGGGTCACACTCAGAAGATTTTGTGAACAGCCGACTTTACTTTGAAGAATGAGAGAGAATGACATAGAAAATCTGCTTTACACTGTTTGGACACAGAGTTCCTAAACTTTGGTGATTACGTATAATTTACCAGTATATTTCTTGCTTTTGCATCAACCCACATGACTTCTCAGACATAGCATACCAGAAACCCCTCCTAATCCCCAGTCACATTCAAATTGCATTGCTTGCACACAGGTCCAGTCACCTGTACTTGCTGCCATTGTGAATTCTACTTTGTTATTTCCAGTCTCTACTCTACCAGCTGCCCCTTTATTCAGATACTCACTGAATGTCTTGTCTGGGAGAGGAAAGGAAGAAAGATTCAGCCCCGAGCTACCTGCCTTTGAAACAAATTGCAGCAATAAGTCTGAGTCTCTTGCTACTGCATGGGTACTGTTCCCAGTTCACTGTGTTTCACTGATACTTCCAAGGACTTTGCAAGAACAGTTAAGGGATCTTTCCCTCTTAGGAAGGATTGGGATGCTCCAACTTGAGACTTCTTTTCAGATACCCCTAGTTCTCCCTAAAATCAAGATCCTCCAGAGAATGAATTTCTGAATTGTAAAAGAAGCTTTAAGATGACATTTCTTTGGGAAATGCCTATTTATTCTGATTTTCTCTTTAAAAAATTCTTAATTGCTGAAATTTATGCATCCTGCTGCCATGAGATTTTATTTTTATTTCTATTATTTATGTTTTTCCAATATTTTTCATTCTTTTCTTTTGTGTGTTTGTGTTTGTATTCAAATACATATACTGAAATAAAGATTCTGTTTTGAACTCTTGAGATACTCTGTTGGGACTTGCAACCATATATCACTCTCCCACAAAAGGATGACAAATGAATACTGATAGGAAGGTGTCCATGCTTTTCTGTAGGGTGTAGGTATTCATACTTTCCTCTGGGATGTTGTTCCCTTTAAGTCCCAAGACCTGGATAATGGTATGCAAATTGAGCTTACTGAATAGGAACCAAACAGGTAGCATTTTTTAAAACAGCTGTTGACATTTTCTGGCATTGAAGTGGGAGGAAGATTTAATAAACACATGTGTACTTAGTTTTTCCAAGACATGCTTTGTTGTGTACTGGAATTTGAAACTTCATGGATATCTGTTTAAAAATTCACTGGACACTTGTGCTTTTGTATAGTCCCATGAAGTCCTTAGTTGCATTCTAAATGAGTTACATACCTCCAGAAGTCTGGCCTTTAGAGGTGAAAGAATCTTGGACAATAGCCCTATTGTTAATCATTATTTCCAGTATAATGTAACAAATGTTCTAACCTTGAAAGGAGGCAGGGGAGTAAAACCCTAGCCTGCCTCCTTATCCTTTTTCCTTCCAGGTTTTATTCTTTTACAGCTGTAGCAGTACAAAGCAGCTACAACTAAGAATATGAATCACCGTTGCTATCGTCATTAACATAATGCCCATGTGTAGATTTATCTGCAGACTTTCAGTTTGATAAACTGTTGGCATGTAAATATTTCCTTGAAGAAATTCCAGTCCAGCTGCTTTTGTTTACAAATCTATCAATGGTTAACACCATAGAATGCATTTTTCCAGTTTCTGAATTATAATTACAACTTCTTTAATTGTGAATCCATTATAAAAGAGGAGGACAAAACTAAATAATAAATATTTTGCAGATTTTTGGAACCGTGCCAGCAGCTTTGCCTGCATTAATTTTTGAAAATGTGAAGACTTACACTTGTAAGTCTCCATTCTATTATTCTTTCTTATTTATTTGTACAGTTAATTGTGAAGTAACTATTTCTGAATAATTATTTTATTGTACTTATTTTGTCCTCAGAGATTCTTCTGCCTATTCCTTGTTTTACTCCTTGACTTCTGCTTGATCATTCTATGGATTTAATTAAGAGTTGGTTTTGATACACCAGTCAGTAACATCTAAACTGACCTGAATACTGAGTATTTTCAGGTTTTCAAAAAAAATTTTGAGATACAGATCAAAGAAACTCTGGAATTTCACTTGGCAGCAGGTTATTGGCTTTGCTTGTTGCTGTTTTGACCAGCGATGCCGAGAGTCGTGCTTTGAATTTATTGAACTCTCACTGGTTTGTATAATTGTTTGTTACAACTTAATTACAATTCAGTACAATTTTCATGGATCAGCTCTGGAGGCAAACTATGAAATTTATTATCCCTAAATTAGGATAGCTAAAAGTTAAATTTGAGCTACATGTTCCAGACCTATTTATAGCCGATGGACAAAACCCACACCTCAAAATAATAAATCATTTGTTATCAACCCTTGGGTGCCTCTTTTAGGATTAGATGAATCGCTTGTGAAGGTACCCATTTGTCTTTATTAGTCGACGAAGGGGTGCATTTTAGCCAACATCTATGGCAGGAGATGAGGTTTGCCTGGGAATTGCTGTAAGAGCTGTTGGGAAGCATTTTGGTTTCACTAGCTAGTCCCACCAAACTTCTTCCAGGATTTCATGTCCTTTGCATCTGTATCCTTCCAACTAGTTTTTGAGCCCTCTAGTGACACCAGTAAGAGTGTCCATCACATTTGTATATGCCTTGCTGGTTTCTTCATATTGTTTATGATAATCAAATAAGTTTGCATGTCTCTGCTATGCAGAATCTGAAGGCCATAATTTTGCGGGTTAAAATGCAACAACATCTGGCTTTTTTTAGGTTTCTTTGAAGACTTTGGGGTGGTTGGGAGAATTCCTACAGGATTTTAAAGTATTTTTTTATCACCTTAATTGCATTTTTTAGAAGTTAGATGTTTTGAGATGTAAAAAGAAATGAATGCAAATAAATAATTATATAATTATATGCTGGTTTTGTCATGTTTTTTCATTTTCCCTGCTAGAAGTGAAAGAGTGTTTTTCAACAACATGATTTAAAAGTAAGCAATAACTTTGAAAAGTGATGTCCTGTTCATGCACTTTAAGAATCTAACTTCCACCTGGTAAATCAGTCTTCCCAGTAAAATACCCTATAGTTATTCAAAAGTTTTTCTGGAATATGCTGCAGGAAAATCTTGTTTGCTCAACTTGATTCTGCAAATATAGGTGGCTGTGATTTTTCTCTGAGACTAGGAAATACATCTTTTTCTTCTTTAGCTGTATAGTTAATTTAGTCATCTTTCTGAAAATGCTTTCTTAGGTACCTAAGTGAGGTAGTGAGCCTCGTGGCAATCATAAACTTTTTATTTCTTGAATTTCTTTCACATTTGAAGCTATAGAAGCGTGTACAAGGCTACTCTATTGTCTTCATAGAAAGAGTTTCTATCAGGAATGAGTAATGACAACAAAAGAAAAAATTTCTTTTTTAGAAACAGACTGACAGACTTACAAATACCTTTATATCCAATGATTGTTTTTTCAGCTTGTGCATACTGTCTATACATATGATAGATGCTCAGTCTTACAGTTTCAGTTTATCAAGGAGTGCAGGTTAGATCCCATTTAGACTTATAAGTCATATGGCAGCTTAGAGGCTCTTGAAACCAGGTATCCATCTTCCCTCCCTGCCTCAGGATACTGTTTTAATGGTACCAATCTCCATAAAACTATCTTAGACTATCTTACTGGATTAAAACATATTATTTGTGCTTTCTGTCAAAAGTAATGAGCTGCTACTTTTAGCTACTGCTTTATTTATTGAATCACTGCTGACTGTATAGTGTCTTAATTTTGTTGCTGTTTATTTAAGATAAAGTTCTCAAGGTTTGGTTATCAGCAATAACACTTAGAGATTAACTCTGTTCCGGTACAATATTGATTAACACTATAATTCATAAAACCACTAGAAAATATTTAGCTATATAATTCATTGACTTTCCACATAATCAGCCTGTGAATTATATGACTAAACTTGATGGGCTGACAATGTGAATGATAAATTCATTCGGTAGAGTATTTTTGATGTATTTTATCTTTCTCTGGTACATTATCAAAAATGAAACTTTGTCCATTACATTTAGAATATCTGTTGTAAGTAGTTGCCATCTAGTGCCAGCACTCATTTCTATTCACAGGTAATGGTGCAATACTTAAACTTTGGAAGGCAATACGATTCTCTCAATTTGTAATGGAGTGAGGTAATGTCATGTCTGTAATGGGAAGTAAATAACATGCTTTGACATGAATGGACACTTCAGGCAATCATTAAAATAACCGAATGTGGTGGAGAGTTAGAAAGATGAAGAGTAGGAGAGCTGCAAGTTCACTCATTGACATCTCCAACATTGTGGTTTGCTGAGTGCATGATGCTTGTGATCTGGTAGTGAATCCGTCTGATGGGACAGGAAATGGTTCTGTCCTTCTCATAAAATGTTAGCTCCCCCAGGGGAATATATCATAAATAAGAAAAACTTTGCAAATTTTTATCCCCAGCTTAGAGATTCATTTTGAACAATAACTCTAACATGGCATTATGTCATTGGGAGAGTGGATTTGTGCTGTTGTCCCTCCACGAGCCTTTCAAATTTGTTCAGTTTACAAATAAGTTGAAAGTGGAAGCTTTCTTGCTAGTTTGGCCAGATATGTGAGAGCTTAGCAGGATTTCTTTTCAAGCAAAATCCTGCAATAAGATTTTACTGAACTATTCTTTAAGTGATGTGTTAATTTTAACAGATTTTCCAGCAAAACCACAAGCAGTAATCCTTTTATATTTTTTAAATGACTATGAAAGGAGAGATGACATCTGGGGAAAGCAAAGGTCAAATTGGAATAGTCCCTTTAAAATCATCCTAACCTTAAATGTATACAGCTGAGTACAGGCAAGAGCTCCACAAATGAGTATATTAGTATCTTCTCTTAACAGTTTTTCATTCTAGTAAATAATGAAAAGGTGAAAATTAAAGATTTTTTTTGTCCCTGGGCCTGTGGTTTCACCCATTGGATTAATTTATCACACTGTGTCTTCACACGTTGTTTTTAGTAAAATGGATGTTAGTTCTTCACTCTGCTGCAATCTTGGCTCAAGGTCCCAAAACCTGAAGTATTGGGTAAAGGTGGGCTTTTTCAGTTCATTTTAAGAAAGTATGAATGCTGTGATTTGCAGATCAGATTAAATTCTTGCGATTGTTTCTAGAAAATTAGATAATTAATCTGGATATGAAAACTCATCTACAACTGCCTGTAGAACTTTTAGTTGAATTCTAGAATCAGTTTTATCTATAATTTCTAGCCCTGATGCACCCTCCTAAAGAAAGAGAAGATATCAGATAACAAAAGGATTTTTTACTACCCCTTCACTATCTCCTTTAAGACTTTATTCCCAGGCTTCAGCCCTCTGTCTTCTGTGCGTGTGTGAAAGTAGCTATGTGTGAATACTTCTGATTGCATTGTGAGATTGCAGACGATTAAAAAAAGAGTGTAGTAGGATGTGAGATTTACCTTTTGACTTCTATCTTTTCCATCTGCTATAATACTCACACACACTCACACACACAAACACGCACATGCACATGCACACGCACTTTAGTTTCTGAGCGCAAAGTGGTTTTGGTGGTGAAAATGAGTGAAACTGATCTTGCCAAGAATAATCTCTCTCCACCTCCCTTTCCTTTTCGCAAGCCTGTCTAAACCCTGAGCTGACACTGAAGGTGATGCCCACAACTTCCATTCCAAGTCCTGATCCAGCAAACTTACAGCTAAATTCTGTTTCCCTTCAGAGTCGAAGGAACAAAGTTATACTGGGAAGCAAAGTCATGCTGTGCCATACTTCCTTTCTGAGGGAAGGAATAAAACTTAAAAGATTTCTCTTGCTTCTGCAATATATTTCACCCAAGGAGTAATTTTATGTTCTGGAGTGTGCAGAGGACCCAAAAGATTCAGGCTGGAAAAAACATATAATTTATGTGTCAAGTGTCTTTAAGGCCATGCAGTGCTACTGCTTGCCACACTACAGCTTAGAGCAATTCCTGTGCATTGTCACCTCTTCCCAGATCTCTCTCCTATAAAGGTTGTAACACTGAGTCTAATTAGTTTTCTCTTTAACTTTTCACTCAT
The DNA here is from genome assembly GCA_013397845.1 of Melanocharis versteri. Taxonomy (NCBI): domain Eukaryota; kingdom Metazoa; phylum Chordata; class Aves; order Passeriformes; family Melanocharitidae; genus Melanocharis; species Melanocharis versteri. Next base: position 36,089 of record VZTG01009064.1, on the reverse strand, counting down.
CCAATCTCTCCCATACCCAGATCCTTATCCCATTTAAAATTTCTTCCTAAACCATTCTTCTCCAGATACGTTGTACCTACTATACATTTCTGGTTGCATTACCAAGAAAACAAAGAAATGAGTTATTTGTCTGGTAGAAACTGCCTTTGGAAAGTAATGATTTTCAATTTTTACATGTTTACGTTATCTTGCTTCTTCATAAAACCAACTCTGACCTTTCAAAACTGTTCAAACCACTAGGCTCTCAAACACTGTCTTAAACAGACAAACAAATAAACAAAAAAGATGTTTCAAGTCACTACCGATTCATTTTTGAGGCAGAATGGATTTGCCATGGAATGCTGTCGTGTTGTGCAAAGCATACATCTTCTTACATGAAAGCAAGTGAGCCAGCTATGACACAGATCTCTAAACATATTTTGGCATTTAGGTGGCTACTTACAAGACTCATATATCCAAGATTAATTTTCTTTGGTATATTTTAAATCATTTCATGGATACAGTAATTACACTATACTGAAACCATGTCAATCTATCACTGCTCTGAATCAATATGGTAGGTGTTTTTCCACTATTTATAAATAACAATGCTCATATATGCCAAACATCTTATAAAAGTACAGTTAGTTAGAATAAAGAGCATATTTGTTCTTGTATTGATTTAACTCCTTCTCATGCTTTGTAGGGTTGCCATGTATATGTCTTTTTTAAAATTCAAGATTGTGTTTAACTTTTTGTTTGCAGTGGAGTTTTCCTTACTTGCCTGATTTCACTTTCCATTCTGAGTTACAGATACGTATGTACATATTTAAACGTACAAGTGAATACTTCTACAGGCATAAATTGCAACTCTTCACTTTTCGCTGGAAATTAACAGGAGACCCCCTAGAAAATGCCATGCAAATAGTTGTCTACAAACATTGTTTTTCCATTAAGATTGTGCCTTGCTCAAAAGTATGAGGTTAAAGCTAGTAAAAAAATTAAGGAAATCATGGTCAATATAAGTTTTCTCAACGACCTTAAAAATTAATTTTAAGGTGTTGCCTAATAAAAATGTGGTGGCAATTTAATATTACATATCTTTAGTTTATCAACTTCCAGATTTTTAGTTACCATTTTATTTCATTATATTTTATTCATTTTAGTGATTAGGCATTTATTTCCTGACCTCTCAGGGCTACCTACAGTGGAATTTTTCTCCAGTTGAAGTGATTCAGGTGACTTAATAACTGGCCATCAAAGTGCGAAGGGAGAACTGAGATGAACCTTAGATGTTTCCTCCAGTTTTTCATACGAACTAAAGAAATTTTGTGTGGCTTCAATACAAAACTGTCAGTTACCCACAATATTAATTCAAAGCCAGTCTTAAGTTCATGAACCTTAACAAACCTCTTGATGAACCTCATTTACGTTTGGCATTTCTAATGAAACACGATAGCACAAGGGTTTCACATAGTTTTGGGTTTCACACAGTTTTGGGTTTCACACAGTTTTGGGTTTCTTTGCAAACATCTTCAATTACTATTACTCTGAAGATATAAAATGCCATGGAGCAAATCTTCACTAGGTGTAAACTGACAACTCTGCACCAAGTTCACTGTCAACAAACAGCCTTCAAGATTTGATCCTTTAATTAATGAGAAATACTTGTCATTGACCCCAATTAAAATGAACAAAAATGGTACTGTGTAATCATATCCTTTCAGTGCAGAAATATGCAGATTTATACAGACAATATATGGGATTTTAAGTTCCGTTTGGGCATCTAAAGAAATTAACTTTTTTACATAGATGTTATCATAACTGCAGTAAATATGCTGACACATTAGTCACTGTTATGCATCCAATCACTATTAGCCAGATTAATTCTTTTTGCTTAATCTCTAGCATTTTTCCTGTCAGAACAGCATTAGTTATGCAAAAGTGGTCATACGTTGTCAAACTGAGAGGCTCATCTTGATTATTCTTGGTTATTTTGAGTATAAGTACAATCCACCCTGACTGTTAGTCTGCCCTTGGGACCCAAGCAATTTGGCTGTTATTATAATGAGGTGTGGCTCATCATAAGGGTGATTATAATGGAATCTAAGGGAATAGGGAGTCAAGCCTACTGTATATTATCTTTCATTTTTAAAGACTGTACTTTGGAATAATGGTTGAGTATTGTAGCATTTCTGTTCATTGCATGTCTTCAGGGGTTGAGATATCCTCCAATGGACTATTTTGATACTAATAGGAAAGCACGTTTAGAACATGAAAATCCCTGTATCTGTTCCTTCAGGCAATTTGTTCAGAGTGTAATTCATATCTGATGAATACTTGGTGACACTGAATGGTCCAGTGAAGATTGGTGCTAATTTTGCAGTAATGCTCTCTGTTGCATCTGTGGCTGACTGGGAAGGTATTTTTCACCAGTTCATGAACACTTAAAAATCACTTGTATATTTGTGATCATAAGATTATGTTCTATTCTCTAATTTCTTACTGAAGTTGCTCTGAAGTGGTTTTAGATCTGAGCTGTGTTCTTCATAATCTCACTTTTCTGAAGAAGACTAGGTCCAGAAACAACACAGTTCCTTTTAAATTAGAAGGTGTTAACTTGTCAAAAAAAAAATTGTTACATTTTTTCTCCATTCCTTCCTGTGAACAACATTGATGAGAGATTATTTTCATTAAAACTGAGTGCCTTAAATAGTCACCATAAAAGCCAAATAAATCATCATCTCCTTATAGGATAGGATATTAGGGATTTTAATTTTAGTTGTTTGAAAGATATGATGGACAGACTAACAACAAAAATGAATCAAAATTATTTTCTGTAGAGGCTTTCTATATATCTTCAAAGGGGGCTGATGTTGAACAGAAATTACCTATATCTAAGAATTAAACGAAAACATTTCTCAGAGTGTGTGTGTAAACATAATTCCAGTGTCCATGTGTAATTTATATACGTTGTTACAAGAAGAGCTATTCTGACAAAGGAGCATCATTGCCTTCTTATTGAAAAGTTTAGGTATAAGTGTAAAAACGAAATTAAAAAAAAAAAATCTTCATCGCTTTCCCATGACTGGAGAACATAATAATATTTAGTTTCTGCTGCACTCTTATGGAGTAGTCTAATAGCCTCAAAAATAAGTAGAATCCTTTTCTAATATTGGCACATTTTTTGAATGTAGGCAATTCCATTTACTTAATTATAATTTTGTTTCAGTTCTTACCTTATCTTTTAAATTTGGACAACATAAAAACTGATGTTTATCCATTTGACCTAAAGACCTAAAGTGTGATGACTTGAAGTGTTACAACAATAATAATAGTAATGGTGACAGTCTGTAACAAAGTGAAGAAATGTATCTACCTATGTACATAGTCATTTGCTGAAATATTTACCAATAATTGTTTATGATTCAAAATAAGACAGATAAAAAATACTGCAGGTCAAACCCAAAAAAGCCTTGTTGGAATCAATCACTGTACATGACGCTGCTGAATTTTACAGCTCTATGCACCACAGAATGCCATTAAAAGATTGCCATTCAATTGCAATTACTACGCAATGGCATATATACTAATTATTTTTTCTACAGAAGTTTCTGTGAAGTGTTGGTATGTGATGAGAAGCGTATTGACCATTTTTCCATAGTAGATATTTTGGAGAAGTTTTGCTTAATGCCAGGAATCGTTACTTGTTATGATAGAAAATATTTTGCAGTTCTTTGTCACAAAGCATGTGTTTCATTGGTAGCTGCTTTTCATCTCCGAGTCAGGTAGAAAGAGTACAAAATAATATCACAGAAAAAATATGGCTCATAAAATGATCTTTATAAAAGCTAGACTGTTGGATGTAGTATTTCAATTAGAAATCCTCATACTCAGAATTGCCCCAAGTTTCCAAATTATCAAGGAAGTATATGCTTATAAAATTACATATATTGTGAGTAGTTTTCTATCCTGATCATTTGATTTTATTGTAAGGCTTTTTTTTTTGTAAGTTGAAAAAATCTGTACTTTCTTGAAGCTTGCTACCTCAGTTTCTTATTATTCTTTCAAATGACTGGGCATTAATTACTCTGTTAGAAAATTCATATATATATAACTGCATATATATATATAACTTTTATATATATATATGTGTGTGTAATATTTGGAGAGGTTCACTGCTAGGCAATAAATATATGCCTCCAAATTACAATGCTTCCTTTCTGCAGGCCGTGGAGGTTTCAGCAAAATCACAAACTGTCTTGCAAAAGTGCCTACTTTTCAGTCTATGAGTGTCTGATATGACAGGAGATCTTGCAAATATGTTTTATCCACATTGTGTTCAAAGCACAAAATACCACTAGACAGTCAATTTTTAAAGCTAGAAAAGTTCCTCTCTGGCATGTGCAGTGTTCTGTTGCCATATGCTAATATCCTGTCATTTCTCTGAGCTTCTTTCTGCATGGATGCTCCACCAAGGCCCTCATGACGTGCCCCTACGTGGACTGTAAATATCCTTTTAAAGTGTTAGAAAGCTTAAAAGGGCTTGATGGCTGGTGCTCACTAGGAGTATGAGAAGACCTTCTAATTTAAGCAGTGCTCAAAAGGGACAACATATTTCATACTGTGTAATGTTGAACACTGACAATATAGACCTCCATGTAAAATGGCAAGATTGAATGACTTTTGACTGTCTGGATGTTTAAAGTGTAGCTGTATTTGAAAGAAATACAAAGAGAATTTAAAAAAAGGAAAAAAAATCCCACCAAAACTAAAAACTTCATGGGGAAATTTCCCTTAATTTCAAGGAGACAATTTAAACATCTTTCTGAACATGATCAGAATAGGTAAGCAGGATTTAAAATTGAGGAATTATGTATTTAAATACCATTAAAAGTTCTTAGCTTTAATGTCTGCTTATAGTGGTGCTGACACTGCCAGGATAAAGTGTTTGGGCAGAATATATTCATTCTCAATAATAATTGTCAAAACCTGTTTGGTTTGGGTTTGGGGTGTTTTGTCCCACTTGAAAGAATTTGAGAGAATTAATTTTTTCTGACTCTTCCAATATTCCAGTTTAATTAATGTGCGGATGAAGAAATATTTATCAGATTATATAACTTGGGGTGCGTGATGTGGGAAAAAAAAATCTTGCATTTTGGCAATCTGAATCAAATTTAAAATTCTGAAAAAGGGAAGGGAAGGGAAGGGAAGGGAAGGGAAGGGAAGGGAAGGGAAGGGAAAAGAATACTTCAGCTGGAAGGAATCTATGATCATCTAATCCAACTGCCTGACCACTTCAGAGATGATAAAAAATTAAAACATAATATCAAGGTTATTATCCAAATATATTTTAAAGTCTGACAGGTTGGAGCATAATACACATCTCTAGGAAGTGTGTTGATATTTGACTACTCTCTCTGTAAAGAAATGTTTCCTCCTATATAGTCTAATCCTTCTCTGGTGCAGCTTTGGAATATTTCCACGTGTCCTATCACTGGCTCCCAGGTAGAAGAGCTCAGCATCTCCCTCTCCACTTCCTCTCCTCAGAAAGCTGTAGAGAGCAATGTAATTGCCCCTCAGCCTCTTTTTCTTCAATTTAAACAAGCCCAAAATCCTCAGCCGCTCCTCACAGGACATTTCTTCCAGCTGTTTCACCACTTTTGTTGCCCTCCTCTGGATGCACTTGGATACCTTCCATCCTTTTCGAATTGTGAGGCCCAGAACTGCACGCAGGACTGCAGGTGAGACTGCACAAACACCGAATACAGCAGGACAGCCCCTCTTTTGACTGGCTGGTTACACTGTGCTGCACCCCAGGATGCATTTTGACCTGCTGACTGCCAGGCCACACTGCTGGCTCTTATTGATTTTGCCATCAACCAGCACCCCTAGATCGCTTTCTTCAGTGCTGCTCTCCAGTCACTCCTCTCCCAGTCTGTATTTACATCTGGCCTTACTCTAGCCCAGGTTTTGTCACCCTGGTTCACATTGTTTTTCTATCTAGACCGTCATGTCAGTTATGTAGGGTAATGCACTTTTCAACACACTGAACCATTGCACAAATGGATCCTGTGCCTGTAAGCAAAAAGTGAAGTCTATAATTCACTGAGGATGAATAAAAATGGAGCTGTTCTTGAAAGCATTTGGAAATGTCTAGTAACTTTATATAAAGTACCTGTATCGTGCTTCACAGTAGGACTACAAAGAGTTACAGTATGAAATTATATAATACTACTTTTCCATAATTGGCATACATAAATAGAACAAATAGAACAAATAAAAACAATTTTAAAACCTCATCTCCTTTCCTTTTTAGTTATGAACTTAAACAGAAAATCTGATGATTCCTTCTGATTGCATTTCCTGGATTTATTTCTCAATAATGACACTTTTGGGAGCAATTCTATAGGGGATAAGATTGATCACCCATCACTGCTGCTGATGTGCTGTTTAACCAAGCTGGTGAACCATAAACTGTCATCAGAGAGTGTATCAGACTAACAGTGTGTATCATGCAGCTCACTCTCCTGTGCACCTAACAATGATGATCATTCTCTTAGTCCATTAGACAGCACAAGGACCTGTTAAACAAAGTCCTGGACTGGCACACTTTGCATGACCCAAAAAAGAAACCAAATCCTGCTAAATGGGCTAAGTGGTGACATAAATTGAATTCACAGGTTATGGAGCAAGAAGTCTAATGCTTCATGAGTTAATAGGACTTTGGTACAGACAGAATTTTTAAAGCTGAAACTGAAACTTTCTGTGATAGTGGTAAATATGCTCTAAAGAAGGGTGAGCATAGCTCTTTTGAGCAGTGAAGAATAATTGCTCCAAAAAAAGTCAGTTTACATTTTTTTAAAGAAATATGAAGCATCTCTCTCAAAAAGAATTTTAAAGGAATAAACAATGTTTGTATTTTTAATTATTGTAAAATTTCATGTACCAGGTGTTCCAATGCTGCAAACTGTATAAACATGATTAAAAAAGTTATGATTACTAGATGAAGTTTATGATCCAGGGTGCCAGACCTATGAATTTTTAAGGACAAAACCTCAAGGGATGTGCCCAGATCGATGAAGATGTACATAACCTGGTGATTGACATTTACGGTCTTTTTTTAACTTGTATGCATAATTCCTGCTACTGACTTCAGTGGAAATAGTCACATTTCCTCCTTTCATGCTCTTAGTTTTCTCCTCTCTCACGCAATTAGTTTTTGGAAGATCAAAGCTTAAATTCGTCCTGGTTCTTCTTCCTTGAGTTGTTGAAGTCTGGTGTTTTGTGGGTTGTTTGTGTTTGTTTGTTTGTTTGTTTGCTCTTTTTTTTTTTTCTTTCTGAGTGAATTGTTCAAAAGATCTAACTAGAAATATTCAAGGAATAGTCATGAGGCTTTTGCCCCAAATTAATACTGCTGAGAGAGTTACAGGTACTAACAGATATTGTGAAGTCCTCTTAGACTTGCAGAAATGCCTGCTCCAATTAGTAACGTAGCTGTACCCTTGAGGAACCTCTCATTTCACCTAAAATTTCATTTAGGGCTCTGAGGATGGCCTTCTCTCCTTTTTGTTCCTTAGCTCTGTGATCCTGAGAAATCACCTAGAAACTTAGAAGTCTAAATATTAATTAAATTTTCTCTGTTTCATTCCAGGCTTTTTTTGTATAGGAGTCCTTTGACCAAATTTTTGATATCTGCAACATGTGACATAAACAACTAAATTGGTCAGTGGGGAAAAAACAGACTCTTCAAGGGCATAATTCATCTCACCCATACGTGGGCCTATTTGACAAGTGTGATAAACTAAATCTACCAGTTTTTCTGTGTTAAGAAGATATGAAGTGATCTTCTCACAGGTAGAGAGCATCTATCTTTTAGAGTGACTATACCTGTTGATGCTGAAATTCAATTAGACAAATCCAATGCCTTCTGTCCAAATTTGAGTCTCTTCAGGTGTGAACCTATGTCAGTACAATTAAAACAGAAAGTGTACCCCTTCCTCTGAGCAGCCCGTTGTCTATTGATCCCTTTTGAAAATTTTTGTACAAATGCTTCTGTATTTTCTCCCATCCATCTCTCACACCTGGAAGGAAATTGCTATAAATACCTGTAAAGTCTGTTTATGGTTCTCCCACGGATTTCTGCTGGACTTTTTTCTTCTCTGTAATTTCTGCCAAAAGCTTGGAATTGTGTAGTCCAGTGGAGGATTGAGACACTTAGGAAATATTGGCTGGTGTTTCCAAGTGTTTCTCCTTCTGTATCCATGCTGTGGCTCTGTTTTTACTGCAAGTACATAGAGGCAGTAAAAGCACTTTCAGTGGACAGTCCTTAGCACACTGGAACTCGTAGGGCCTGTGAAAGTAATTAAGCTGGCAGCAATAACAAAATTGAAATGCTTACAATAGTAACACTAATAACCTGTAAAAGTACAAGTAAACAAGAAAAGATTTAGCTAAGACAAAATAGTCCTGTAGAGACTGTTTTCCGTGTACATCACTTGATCAGAATTCACACAGCTACAACAGAATTTGGAGGTTTCAAACAGAAAGTCAAATCATTGTACTGAAACTAGGTAATATCTCGACTACATCAGGAGGCAGGAAAACTAG
>VZTG01009064.1:0-22500 GCA_013397845.1 Melanocharis versteri | reverse complement strand
AGCCAAGAAAGAACATTTTCTTACACTGACTGTCACAGGAGAATAAAACTCAGTTGGAACTACTTCAGGAAGACCGTTCCTTGTAATTTTTGTAGTATTGTTCTTAATGCTTTCATTGTAACCTCAATACCATTTGCTCAGGTTAGGCATACAGTGAAGGATATTATATAATATAAATGTTGTAATTCAATTCATATGGGCATGTATTTACCCTCACACAATTCTGTAAATACAAATGTATTTGTATTTAAATTTAAATGTAAGCTCTGAATGTATTTTGATAATATATATTTATATCAACTCTGTAGGCCTTTTTTTTTTTTTTTCTTTTTTGAGATGAAAAGCCACCAGATCAGGTTTTTTTGTTCCTGTTAGGAATATCTGTGAATCCTGAGGAATCAATCTTTAAATGTTATTGGAGTAAATTGGATGAGAACAAGTGCTTCATGACTTACCAATTGCAGAACTTAACAATACCAACTTTCAAAAGTAACAGAAAGCATTTGGAAGAATTTTCTTTGCAAGACTGGATTAAAAATGACAATGAATTTACTCAGATACAGAAAAATACATTTATTAAATTTTCATGCTCTGTGTTTTCATAACCAAGCCACATTTGGTATATGTATGATTACATGGTGTACAAGTTAAAACTTGATATTGCACTGGTGGTTTTAATTTGATCACTGATATGATCAGTTTTGAAATGATTCTTGTTCCAAGTATGAAAAAAACACATTTGTAATGTTTTTCTTTTTATTATATCTATGTGATTCCTTTAATATGGAACTATGCTTCCATTGTAGACATGGAACAATACATGACTTAAACTCAATACTTTCATCAATAGCATTTTCAAGCCTTCCTTACAAACTCTGGAGCATACACACAATTTTCATAGAAATGTAATTGCTGGGAAAAAAATAAAAAAAAAATGTATTCTCTGCAATGTTTATTAAAATAGTATCTCCATATTTTCTTCATTTAAATAGTTTGTTATGACCCTGGTTATTTAACCTTTAATTTTAGCTCCCCTACTACATGAGAAGCATCATATCACTGAAGATTCTGATTACCTTCCAGGCCCTTGAGTGTGCTTTTTGGGGATGTGACCCAAAGCATCTTGCCGTTCTCAGGGAATTTGTGGTGAAGCAACACTACTCCTGAATAAGACTCCTTGCCTTGGAGATGTGCTGTAGTCAATTACTGATTTGTCTAGCAGCAAATATAGGGCAACAGATAAACCATTGGTAATGTGCTATTTGAGTGAAAAACAATAATATAGCAATTCAAATGAATGCCTTATATTTGAAACAATAATTTGGTTTTTAAAATATATTACATTGCCTTAATAAATGTTATGTTTTGAGCTTTTTCTCAATGTGATTGAGTATACTTATCATTTAAATAGTGTAAAGTTGCACTGTGCTTCACAAAAGAAATGATAACGATTTTCAATATTTTATGGATAATAGAAGATATTACATCGTTCACATAATCAAGATAGGAGTGTTAGCGTAAGCATTTTTACACATGCACTTTTAGGTAGAGATGATCATTTGTTGTGAGCTAAAAGTATTTGATCTAAATAATCCTTCATAAAATGTGTGTCTTCTGGCTTTCAGGAAAGTTGTGGGACATTTCTGTACTTTACTAAAGCGTGGTAGAGTAGAAAGTTAGTGACAACTTTTGGATGTAAATAATTGCTTTGTCAAAGAACTTCAGCTTCTCCTGGCCACTAGACTAGCCTTCTGCCTAATTCAGATAACAAATTTCCACAGGTGGTTGTTGGCTGAATCTCATAAGGCTGTTGTTGAGCCTTTATCTTTTTGAAGAACAAAACAAGACACACACACACCCCCCCACACCCACCCTCGTCCTTCCCCAAATACATACCTCTGTATTAAAGAACACCTGTGATGGAGAATACCCTGTAACCTGTTTGAAACTGTTCCAGTGCTTCATTTTTAAAAACGTTTTCTTTTAAAATCCACACAGTGCAAGCACCTCCAACTTCTCCTGCTGGAGATTTCTTTTTAAGTAAGTTCTCTTCATTTGTTAATCCTGTCCTCATGTGAGAATGGTGATCAAGTGATTTGTTAATATTTAGCATACTCGGTACAAATGGTGAAGTGAAAATTTAGCATTTCATGTCCTTTCGGGGAAATGAAACAGGATCTTCAAGGAAGAAGACTAAGGGGCCACCAAGAGAGTCAAAGTTATTACACAGTTAAACTCAAGACAAAAATTTTTTAAAAAATACTCTTCATTTGTCACTCCACTGAATTCATAATTTCTGAAAGCATGTCCTCTGTAGAAAACATGGCTTTATATTTCTGTGTTGTCTCTGGTTTACTTTTTTTTTTGTCAGGTAGTAACACTCCCAAAGAAGGGATCTAATGGTCAGAATTTTTTTAAAAGTTCAGATTCTTAATAAAGTCATAATACAAAGCTCATTGTGATGTCAGCATCAAGGCTCAGTGCAGGTAAATTAGAACCTCCCCAATGATTTCTATCCAGAGCTAAATATGACCAGAAAAACAGCATCATAATGAGAATAAACAGGTAGCAAGTATACTAAAATTTACAAAACGATTGTGTGAAATAATTATTTACAGAATGCAAAATAAAATAATCTCTTCCCAAAAAACCCAGTGCTACATCTAGTAGTTTATTAACTTTTATCAACCCCTATAATGAAAATAAATTAGTTTTCATGTACGATTAACACTGAAGGAATTTGACACTGCTTCATCTTTAGGAGACAATATTTAGACTACACAGACCAAATAGAAAGTGTGATTTTCATGTACTGAGTATTCTGATTAATCTGATTGGTTGATCAATCAATCAGATTTATGATCAATCTGATTTTAAACAGCTAAGGATGTTGGGCCTTCATCACTTTTCTGCACAGACTATTTCAGTCCTTATAGTTGAGATTTTATAGTAATAACTTTTGATAGACATTTATAAAGAATGGATGTTTTCTAATTCCAACATGAGAGGAAGAAATAGAAATTGTTTCCCTGCCTGTTGTCTTCCATCTCCTCCAGCTATTACTAGTTTACCAAACAGCATGATTATTCTTTGGTGAAGGATATCATTGTGTCCTTTCACTCTTTATATTTTTCTCCTAAAGCAAAGGAAGTGCTTCATATTTGGAAGAAAAAGGACCATAGCGAGAGATACATGTGCAATTTAAGCTGTGAAAAGTAAGAATGCTCACTTTTTTATGGCTGTCCACAAGAGAAGCTTATTCTTTATCAGAAATAAAATGCCATAGTATGCCTTCAGGGTGGTCCCATATTTGTACAAACATGTACAGCTGTGTACAAACATGTACAAACTCCAAAAGGCATGTAGGGAGCAGTATTTCATCCCACATTTCTATTCTTTAAGATCCCTGAAAAAAATTGATATTATCTGCCCATATTATTTCAGCATACATATTCTCAATTATTTTAGTACCCTATATTATTTGCTACAGGGTTGTGGGTGTGTATATTCCTAGACATACTGTGCTTGTCAGCTTGGCTCACCTGGAAGTAGAATGAAGGTTTTCCTGCATGAAAGAATAGGCATGTTTTACAGTATTCTAGACTTAAAAAAAAAAAAGAAAGAAATGTCATAGATCTATTATCACTAAACCAATAATTCTGTTGTGGCAAAAAGTAACATATCTTTGATGCTACTCAAATAAAATATTTTTATCTAGGAGATTGATTTTTTTTTCCTAATCTAATCCATTGAAAGCTGTAAAGCTGGTGTAAAGTTCTTGGGAATCAGGCCACAATATGATTGTTGTAATTTAGATTATATTCAGTCCCTCAGGACTTGATTGTGCCTCTAGGCACAGCCTTCAGCAAGAAATAGTGTGTAGACTGTGTCATCCCAAGAGGTTGTGTGCCTTAGAAATACACCTCTGAAGTACAATCGACTCCTTGTTCATACATGAATTCAGCTTGTCAAGAGAGTTTTCTTATTCTCCGTGTTCTTCATCCAATTCTCAATGACAAAAGGATCTAGCAGTTCTGGACATGTGTGCCCACCTAAATTAGGCACCGAATACAGGAAAAGAGCTAGACTAGACTGTTTATATTGTTAAAAGGACAAATAGAAATTGGAAAAGTAACCTCCAGAAAGACAGCTCAGCCCACATAAGATCTGATTTGCTTTCTGGAGGTGCCTTTCATGAAGAAATTCCTGCATTAACAGCGGGAAGGAAGAACTAATGCTGCTAGAAGCACCAGGACACTCAGAATGGTCTTTTGAGCAGAAAGCTGCAATGAAGCACAACATTGTCTTTTTTGTTCCATATCAGCTAATATGATTTACACTGACTTATCCCCTTCCCTAGCCTGGCAGCATTTGGGATCCTAGTATCTGTTTGGCTCCAAGCAGTCCTACAGCAGCCATGGCTTCATCATGTACAATTGATTCCAGTAAAACGTCCTCCAAGGCTTCCTTTGTTACACTTGACAGCTAAACTACTGTGATCTCAGAAATTCATCTTATAGATGTTGTACCTTTCTTTCCTTTCCATTATTGCACTAGCAGAGAAATCCTAGCATGTCTTTTCAGCTGGCACATGGAAAAGAATATTGGGTGTACAGTGTCTGGCAGGGATAGACTTTTTTCATAGCAGCCAGGATGGTGCTGTGCTTTGCATTTGTGGCTAAAACTGTTGATTACACAAATGTTTTGGCAATTGCTGAACAAAGCTTGCACATAATCAAGGCATTCTCTCTCTTCAACGTTCACCCAAAGTGAGGAGACTGGGGATGCAAAAAGTTGGGAGAAGATGCAGCCAAGACAGCAGACCCCAACTGACCAAAGAGATATTCCAGACCATATGGCATCATGCTCAGTACTAAAATTTCAAGGAAAAGAGCAGAAAGGGGCAACAGTGTATTTAGTAGAGAACATTCATAACTCTTCCTTTATATGGAGTTACTGCTTACATAACTTTTAAAAACAAAGGAAGAGAAATCAAATATATTTTGTAGTTTTCCTATTTTTGCCAAATATAATTCTAAGCTGGAATTACATTTTAAATTATAAAGTTGAATTGCAATGACTCAAAATTTAAGTGTTCCTAGTATATATGTTGTATTTTGTTTCCACATGATAATTATCAGTATTTCATCTGAGAAAAAATCCGAACGACACTTCTGAATATTGTTTGAACTCTTAATTTTTAAAAATAATTTTTCCATGTTTGTGTTCTGCAGTATGAAATATGTGGGCAGCCACCACATAATCCAATGATCAAGACTAATTCCAAATGAAAGCAGGAGAAACTTGCTTTGCAGTCTCGTGTGCTATTTCCATGTGCTAACTAATCAATACAATACTGGTACTGTAAATAATTTTCATCTGATTATTCAAACAAAATAAACAAATGTAGCGTGCATTTCACATTTCATTTAGAGAAGACAAAGTATGCATTGAAGTATTGAAGTATATATTGAAGTATACTTCATTTTCAGATACCAAGAAATACACTTCATACAGAAAGAGGAGGGAAGGAGGTTTATGACCTGGCCCTGAAGATGAGGGTAACTGAGGTTCTTGTTTATAGAACAGCTGGGGCAGGTTAGAGTGAAAGGACACTGAATGACCAGTGTTTATATATATATATATATATATGCAGGGTTTATTTTAAAACAATTTGGTTGCAATGGAAAGCAGGTATGTAGCTGTTTTGGTTGTTATCTGTAGAAATATTGAAATATAAACACATAAAAATAACACTTATAACACTTAAAATGTATAAGGAACAGAAAGAAAGAAAAAGAAAGGATAAGAGTAGAAAGTTATCACCACCCGTGGATCTCGATTGTTACAATTTCTATGACAGTTGGTCCAAGTGATCTGTGGATCAGTTGGTCCATCTCGATCTGTGAAAGGATGGGAGAAGCCTGGGAAACACAAATTTCAATGGATTACTGTACACTCAGGTTCAGGTGGGAATGCCCACATACCTCTCCTTGGCAGGAAGTTTTACACTGTCTGTTGCAACCCTGTGGCTCATGTGCAGTCCTCTGGTGGAAGGCCCCAGAAACGAGTCTGGGGGCACTTCGGGGATCTTTGATGGTTGAAGGATGATCCCTTCTAAGACATGACAGCTGCCTCTCACCTCAGCATTGTTGAGCAGTTATGTTCCATCAAAAGGGATGGAAACCCTTGGGCCAATGTGTGAATGTTCTGGTTCTTCCCTGGGGAGTGGGGGAGTTTTACACCTGAGCCGTTTCTGTAGATGAGGACACTGGCATGATAAAAAAGCATTATCTCACCTTGAAGGATCTGATTCCTGTTGGTATCTTATCTGGCTCAAAACCCAGCTTTTCACTAAACAAAATGTGGGGTGCACACCCTCTCTGTACCTGGGCTGTGCCTTGCACACTGTCAGCAAAGCACCCCTGCATTTCAAATGGTAGATTGTTTTGAGTCATTAACCTTAAACATTCCACTCTCTCACAAGGAGTCCCTCCAAACAGGAGGTCCAGAGAATGCTTGGAGTTCATATGGTACCTTGGGGAGAAATACAAATATCGTGATGAAAAATATGCAAGCAAGAGTCCACTTCTGTTGTCAGATCTAGACAGGTACAACCTAGAACACGTGCAGAATACATTTAAATCAATGCCATTCTGTCAGGGCACAGGAGGAGTCCCATATGGATTGCACCTGGAGGTCTGGATCTGGTCAAAAGATCATGAAATAAACAACCTAAAATGAACAAGATATGGCATGGATGAACTAGAGTTGGACTTTGATGATCTTCATGGGCCCCTTCTAACTCAGGATATTCTGATTCTATGATTCTAACAACATAATCAGTCTCCTTAGGAAAAATAAAAGTCTATATTGATTATAGTAAAAGAAATGAGTTAAAGCTACCATCAAAATGCCTTCTTATTTCACAAATAAGAGTAGGAAAGAAGGCGATAAAACTGTATAGTTCACTTGCCATGATAAAATGTGGAGCTAGTAAAGGAAAATTTTCTTTTGTTCTTCAAGGATGCTTTTTATGAGGAGGCTTGTATCTTGTATCTGGGCTCAAAAAATCTTTTTGGTAGGTCTATCCATTTAAATTTCCACAACAGATGGATAAATAAATATAGAAGTACTTTTTAAATATGAAAAATACCAAATAAGTTGCTGTATGTTTTTGCTTCCATTGTATTTTCCACAGTTTCATATTTCAAAATAAATGACAGAGTTGTTAATAGGCTGTAGAGGATTTTTTCCTGTCCTCCCTTGATTTATTGCTGCTGAGTGTAAACTGATCTGGAAACAAGTGAGAATTCCCCTGCGAAATGTTCTAAAATCCAAATTCCTCACAGAGTGGAGAGAAATATTTGAGCAGAAACAATCATCCCCACGTGTATAAGCTTTGAATAATAAGAGCCTGGTTTCTACATTTCTTTTGTTCATGATGTATCAATCCAGTGTGAAAGGAAACATAAAAACAGCACATATATAAACCAAATGTGCAACAGCAAAAGCTTTAACAAACCTTAATTATTCAGGTGGTTAAGGAACAAGCTAAATAGCAGCACTAGTACACTGTAAATCCTTGCGGCTGACACAGAAGTGGTTATGACAGCTTTCACATTATCTCATTGCAGTATCGAGGCAGTAGTCGCAGCTGGCTCATATGTCAAAATGTGTCAGGACTTAAATGGTAAAACAGGAGTGCAACAGCAATTGGCTTTTCAATCAATAATGCAATCAATATATTTCACAGATATTTTCCCATATCTAAATTACTCTGCAGAGATGAGGTAGCCTGACTGAGTGTTTATAAATCAATAAAACACACAGCTAAAGGACATCTGCTCCTGTTCTTTCACTTCAAGGTGCAGTTTGCCTTTTATTTCCAACTCTCTCTTATTTAAGAATGTACTTTTGAGGAAAAACAGCTCTCTTTTTGCACACAAATCAGTTTTGAGTTGCATTGTGACTATAGACTATTTCTGTTAATAATTGTGTACTTCAGTTTTAAATAGGTGTAAGGGACAGTTTCTATTGGCAACAGAGCTTAGAATTAATAACATACATTTCAGATTCACAATACATATATAAACAGGTATTTTATATAACATTACATTCTCTTTTTTTGTGAATACAGTGCATGCAAACAATTTTGAAATCCCCCCAACCTTAGGCAATGCAGGGGTTTTTTTCCCTGCAACAGAATTCCAGAAGATTCTTGGCCATATTTTGTAGAACAGCTTCTTCTCAAAGCATCCTGGATCATCTTTCACTAATCTATTCCATTTTCAGCAGCAGGTACATGAAAGGTGATAGCTTGTTATGATATTGTTAGATGGAATTACTGAATTTGCCATCTGCATCTTTGGTTTTGTTTGTGAAGCAGTGACTACCAGCAACAATATGTTTTTCAACACCTATCATCAGAATAATTCCATAAGACAACACAGTTTGCTGTTTTTCCTGTATATGACTACAGCATATACATATTCTGTACTGATGCATATACACCGTTATATCCTACACACAGAGATACAAATACGTGTGAAGCATTATACTGCTGGAGTTAATTATGAGTTGATGCATATAGGTGTTCATTATTGTTATGTGCACTACATGTTTTATTTATACAGTGTTAAGAACTGAAAAAAGGTGTCCCTAAGTGTGCATTTTACTGTAAAATGACTTCGTATGGTTTAGCCCTATTCCTTTCCTGATTGAAAATTGTATCAGGCACGAAGGAGAGACTAACAAAAACAATTACATCTTTTGGGTAAGACGGCCATATTCTGTCCAGAAGTACATAAAGCCAAACAAATTGCATTTCCTAATCTAGGTGTTCTATTAAAAACAGATTGTCACGTTGGTGAATGCCAACTAATCTTATCATGTTATACCTTTAGCTCATATGCTGTGTTATTCTCTCAAAGTATTTGATCTCTTTCACAGTTTTGAGATCCATCTCTGAACCACAGTTGCAACACAATCAAAACACAAAGCTCGGGACACAGTGGTTCCCTGGTTCACCTACCCTATGTATTTTATTTAGATACAGGTTAACGCTACAATTTTAAAGCATTTTAGAGGATTTAAGTAATTTCATGTCATAATTTGAACGTGTCTTTATGAAAAAAGCTCCAGTTAAATGGACCTGAGATCTCACATATCTCATTTCTAAATTGGCAAAAAGATTCTTTCTTTGACTTAAATGGGAAGGCACTTTTGGCCTCAATACTTGGCTACATACAGCAACATGGAAAGAAAACCTTGAAAATATTAAAGGAAAAAGAAACAAGAAAACCACAAATATTGAGGTACTTTAGAGGATGTTTTCAACCAGAATGGTTTTGGGTTTTTTTTGGTTTGGTTTGGTTTGGTTTTGTTTTTTTTTTTGTTTTTTTTTTTTTGTTTTTTTGGGTTTTGTTTGTTTGTTTGTTTGTTTGTTTGTTTGTTTGTTTGACATCACTTTATATCTAAGGTGCCACCATACTCTTTTTTTTCAATTCAGTTTTTAAAAAAATTACCTTTTTGAAGATGCATATGAATAATTTTGATGAACTCTGAAATATTTCTGCTGTCTTGATAGAACTATTAAACAGCCTCATTAAAGTATTAAACTAACGCAAAACAGAGCAAATAAACCTCTTTTTTGCCTCTTAGTTAGCAAAAGCATTAAATGAACATAATTAGTGGAATCACCATAAAATGCTTGGAGAGAATTTTCCAATAGTATTATTTTGATAAGGCTCCTAAATTACTGAAACTGCCAGAGTTTTTTACAGCTTTTGAAAACTCTTTATTATTTCAATGACTGAGCTGTGTGGAATCCCAAGTCAGAAATTCCTTCAAGTGTCATTAAAGTCATTCTCATCCATTGCATGTAAGTGTCAGAAATATTTTTAGAGACCTGAAAATCTATTAAACTTCCAGCTGGAAATATATCTTAAGCTGCAAGTCAAACTCCCAGCAACAATAAAGTGGCTAATATGTTTGTATTTGAGAAGCTGTAAAACGAGAGAACACTGTCGGGAACTGGAAAGTAAAACTAGTTGAAGAATGCTCCTGGTGACATGAACTTTATTTTAAGTAAGAGCTGGTGAAAATGCAGTAGTTGAGCTTTGCAAAATATGGCATCAACATCACAGAAGGTGTTCTGTTTTGGGAATTTTCCCATACCATTATTTTGGGAATAATCATATGCAGTGTCTTACAAATGATGACCAAAAAAAAATTAATTTGTAGTTCTGGGAAAATACTTGAGGAAATTACAAGTTGGTTTTGTGTTTGTGAAGGTGTGGAGGCACCTCTTCATTGTGCAAGGCCAGCTTTTTAACTTGAAGGTTGTGTGCTTTGGCTTAATCACAGTATCTCATGTTTTCTTTCAAAATGATTCTCTGTCCTGTGTGGCATTGGGAAGGGAAGGGAAGGGAAGGGAGGGAAACGNGAAGGGAAAGGAAGGGAAGGGTGGAAAACAATAGAAATTATTTCACTAAGTAAAAGAGTATTACCATACAGGATTGTTATAAATATGAATCTCTGATATTCAGGAGGTAAACATGACAGTCAGTTGTAGACATATCTATTTGCTTGTTTCAAATGCAGCGTGACATTGGACTCAGATGGGTGTAAAAACAGCAATGAAAACAAGGAGTTTAAATATTTTTAGGCATCCAAATTTAGAGATAATTAAATAGAATATAGTGATGAAAACATTTACAAATGACTCCTTTACTGAAAGTGTCATCAGGTTAAATAATAACCAGGATAGTATACAGTCAGCCCAGCTTCTAATTTTGTTCATACAGACTATATAAAGAGTAAAGGTTAACCTGTGGACTGTAAACTATATTCTAATTATAAGAGTACATAAATCAATAAGCCCTCCGGGGTATAAATGATGGTAGAGGAACACAGCACATGACAAAGCGGGAACCAAGAGCAACATAATGATTAAAAGGCCTAACAGCATCTTAGAGTGAACAAAGGGAGACATAATATTGGCTTGATCTAGCTTATTTTGTTGACCAAAGCAGAGAGTTTGAGTGTGCAAAAGTGTAAGCAGCTACGTAATCTTAAAAACTAACAAATTTATTTCTTTGCTACAACATGGTCTTGTAAATCAGATTATACACCAACTCTGTGGTAAGTATCACTACACTGTATGGGAAGAGAAAAAAATTCTGTCCTTTGCTAGACAGCTTCGGCCCCTTATTTATCTCTAAATAAAACAAGCTTGTAGTGGGTTTGTAGGGGAGTGGAGTTCTGTATCTCTCTATTATCTCATGAAAGCAAATGCTAAAGATGGATAATGATTTGACATTGAAATATGAAAGTATCTTTAATGTCCATTGCTTAATGATAATCTAGGCCCAGATGAGACACCAAACACAGGCATCTAGAACTGAATGTTTTTTGGGACCTTAGCCTATTTTTTCTGGATTCGAGTGATTTCTCCAAAAGACATAGATCTCCTATAAGTCTTATATTTTACCTTCCATCCTACATGCATGTCTGAAATACCTGGAACATTTCAGAAGGCTATGAGTTGTCTTTGTGTGGGTAACTGAATTGAACCCCCCTGTTACTGATGCCTGTTAGAAAACCTGTGTGACGTTTCATAAGGAATGTGAGTTAGTCATAGAGCTGTGAAAGCTGTCTTTGCAAAACTATCCAGTAGCTATTGTTCTGTACTAAATGTACCTTTCACAGCAACTTCCATAAATCTTAGAATGTATAAAATAGACCGACATTCCATAGTGCTCTTACAGTGAGCTTGGGAAAGTCTGTGCCTGTACCATCCAAAAAGAAGTGAGAGACATTATGAGGAGAGTAGGGATAAAATGCAACAGTAACTGAAAATAGAGATGGAAGATTATACTGGGCTAAGACCGAAGTTTGTATTTAACAGAACACTTCTCAATTTTTTTAAAAGATATAATTTCTATTAGAAACTTCAAAGGTTGTATATAAATTATATTCAACATGGAGGAATTGCTTACTTGAGGCTACAGAATTAACTAGTCAAAAATGTTTGCTATGTGACTAAGTTTTAAGGAATGGGTTAACGGCCTTATCTCTGCTACCAGGAATAATGATGTTATTGTATTAATGGTTTTATATTGCATCTTCTCAATGGGAATCTCTTTTAAAATGCATTTAAAAAATGAAATCAGTATGAAATTTGGTCTTCAACAACAGTGAAATATCAAATTCAAACGAATTTCTCACTGTTTTTTTTTTTTTTTTAGTTTTTAAAATCTCACAAGTAAAAGCATCTGATAGTAAGTTTATTAGAAACCCTTATCAAAATGGTACAGAAAACAACTCGTTGAATAGATCACAAGAAGATGCATTTGTCCAATGTAATTTGATAAATGTGAAGTAATCTGCCAACAAAGTAGGAGACAGATTAATGGAAAATCCATAAGGTATATAGGGGCTTTGTTAATTTTTTTGAAGTATTTACTTTGTTACTATGAATAGTGAAAAATAGCACAAAATATTTATTCCCTTCTTTTGATTACAAGATCTTTAATGACATACAAATAATTCTGAAATTTTTTCTTCCTTAGAATATAGAGTGAATTGCATTTCCATTTAAGACTATGTCCTTTGGAAGTCAGACAATTTATTTATGACAACCAGGTATGAGAGCTTACAATTTTTTGCTAAGGGATCCAGATTAATAGAAGAGTGGAACACATCTTCTGAGAGTTTTTTTTCTACACTCTCAGTCCTAAACTACTGAATACAATGAGACGTGACCTTTCAGCTGCTAGGTGCTCAATTTTAAATGGTTTGTTGATCTGTACAAAGAATGCCAAGTATTCTGAGATGCCAAAGCTGACTTCACGTGATAATGAGCACAAACTAAGCAATGTAGCTAAGGAATACATTGCCCTCTTCCTATATAAAGCTCCAGCTAAAGGAATAACTTCGCAGGAAAATGAAAAAGCCTTTGAGTTGGATTTTTTTTCTTGCAGCACTGAGCGAATGCATTGACAAGAGGGTTAAGGGGGCTGAAATCATCGGAAAGAGTTGTGTAATAGAATAAAAGATGAGCTTGCTGCATGGGGGGACTCTATATTATGAGATAACACATGTTCCCCCAACTTGGAAAATGAATTGAATTATAATTACTTGTAAGGTCACGAAAATTATTAGCAGTAATAAATAAATAATAAAAAGAAAAGGTTGCACAGGCAAAGAGTAAAGTATTTGTCCAAATGCTAGGGAAATACTTTTTAAAATGAAAATTAAGATAATGCATATGTATCGCCGTGTGGGTGGTCAATGGAGAGACTGCTGCTTGTCCCATGGGGTACCCGTAGCTAGGGGACCCCCGGCGGTGCTTCTCTGGCACCTCGCAAGCAGCTCTCTCACCCGTGCGATAGAATACACGCAGCCACTTCCACACTGGGCCGGCCAGCTCAGGTGATGGTAGAGACAGATGAGAAAGAGGCGGCCCCCTGTACAAGGCACCGAGGGCTTATTTGATCCCGATGAGTCCAAGACGAGAAGTGAAGCACTTCCGTTCCTCACACAGTTATCAAGGGTACAGGAGAGAGGCAGGGCATACAGGAACAACCAGTGAGAATACAGAGGGGGCCGGGTCACATCCTATTAAGGGATACCAGGGGACATCTGGCTGCTGGCCAATCACACAGACCCGATCTCCATAGTGTCACAAGATGAATGGGGGAGGCCTTTCTCACTGAGAATAGAGGTGCGTCTTAGACTTTGGAGCCTGTCCACCAGTGGGCTCTGTCTATATCTGGGCTTTTAGGCCCAGCAGCCTCAACAGCTGCTGGTTCAGGCGATGCAACACATATGCACCTGTGATCAGTGCATAATAACGGGATCAGCTGCCTTTTCTGAAGTGTTAGAAAATACGTATGAAACTTAGAGTCTCATGACTGTGCACACTTGTGCACCCAAGCAGGCATTCCTCTGTCTCTTGGGTGCACAAGTCGTTCACCAGATCTACATACCAGAGGGCAGGATACAAGGCATTCACTTCCCCAAACAATAAGAAATACCATCTAAAGGCAGAGGAGATATGGGCCCCATCTGCTGCAGTAGGAAGGTGCAGCAGATGTTCAGCATATCCTTTGGCCTTGGAGAGAGACAGAATAGATGACATCCCCATGGACTTTAGGTATCTCTCTTTAGGCCATTAAATCCTGCCTAGCTAGTAACACCATCTATCTTTCTCCAAGAATAAATATTGGAAAACAACTCCCAGCTCAGAAGGTTAAAGTCAGGAAGGGAAGGCATCACTCCATATTCTGAACTTCTGACATGAAGACAATGCTGGAAAACACTTGCTGGTCTGAAGAACAGAAGACTCTTGTAAAGGCCTCAGAATTTATCAAGATTAGCATTTCTGATGCTAATGGCTTGCTTTAGAACACATTCATTATAAAACTGTTCAGGTCAGATAATAATGTGGAAAATACTGTGGAATCATGGTAACATGGCGATAGCTTTTTTAATCAGGATTCCACTGACTTTTAAAAAAATCTTCTGGCACTTACTCATAGAGAATACCTATCCTTGATACCATTTTATAGGTATTTTTAAAAAGATAGTATAATTATACATTTAAAACCTTTTTTTTTTCCTTGAAGTACCCCTAAGTTTCATTTTGGACTTTCCCTTTCATAATTATTAATTTAGCTGTTATGATAAGGGCTCTTATCAGTCAGATCATGCACCTGTTGCTCCAGGGGTTGAAATCACTGACAGTAAAGCTTTACAAGGCCTACCTCCAAGAAATTGTCCTAACACGTTTCTGCTCAGACAGTGTAACTGTCAGTAAAATCAGAATTTCAGCTGCAAAAGGTAGCCTCAGACATATTGTTAGAAACTTTGCTATTGCATTAAAGATTTGGGATCCATTAGGTAATGAATGGATTACACTGAGTAACTAGAGAAGATTAATTGGATATTGTTTGTAAATTGCTTTGCAGATAGTAGGCCTCATATAAGCGCTCTGTATTACCATTATTAATGGACTATTTTTATCTGTAGTGGATGTCTTGCTTCACCATTGTTCATATACATAAAGGAAAACCATAATACTTTCCTTCAGACCAGCATGCAGAACTTCAAAAGAAATTACTTTTAAGCCTGAATAGACTAATTAATGTTAATCACAAATGAGATCATATGTGACTATAAAGAAAGGAAAGAATGCATACAAAAGTGTGTTTTAAATATCCAAAGCGAGATCTCAGCAGATCCTATGTTAATAGGAAATATTCAGGTATGTCCTGGCAATTCAGAAAACAAGAAGCTTTTAAAAATCCAGCCGTAAGCTTTTGTCATATCCTCTCTATCTCCTTGATTATTCTAGAAAGATACCCTTTAATGACTAATATTTCACAGGATATTATCATAGTGCTACTGCTTAAAAGATTTAAAGAATCTTTTTTGCAAAAGAATAAAGAAAAGATTGACAGTTATAACAAATGGAAAATCTTAGTTTCCAGAAAAAAATCTTTAAGTATGGCTACAATTCTCCATCTGCCATGAAGAATAGAATAGCATGCCTGTTATTGAAATTGATTTCTGAAAATCTTGGGTCAGGTATTTGAATGTGCAAGCCGGTATTTACAGAATAAGGTAACAAAAAGCCCATTAATAAATCTATGTGTCAGTATCTTTTCACCCTTAGTTTCATGTTCCTATCATAACACTCTAGAATATTCACACTCCAGTTAGATTATGCTAATTCTTTTATTCTCTGACAAGTAATTCCCATAAAAATCCAAAGTATAACTCCTGTGGCATGGAATATTATTATTGATACATTCTTGTTTAAACGTCAACATCATTTAAAAAAACAGTGAAACATCCTCTGTATCTAGAAAATGAATGAGTATAAAGGACACATAGCAGTGCTGATGAAAGTCCCTATAGCCAACATACAGCTATGATCCACTCCGTGTTTGCTCTGCCTCCCTTGCAATCTAGGTATGCCTATTGTGGTCTTAGGCTCTGTTCCATGCTAATACAGCTGCAAGTCTCTGAAATTACAGCAATCTCAGAGCTGGCCAACAAAGTACGTAAACTGAAGAACTGGCACATACTATTTATTGACAAGACATGAATCTCCATTTAAGATACTATACACAAGTTCTTTTCTCCCAGCTATCAGTAAGAAAACAAGAAATTAATCTAGATTTCTATCAGTGTTATCTCAGCATCATTTGGGGGTGTTCTTTATATACTTTTCCATCTCCTTCAAATTCAGATAGCTAGCAGAGCTGCCAGAACACATTTGGCTAAATCCTAAGCATCTTTAATGACAGTAGATTCTTGCCCTTCCAGCAGTAAAGTGTACCAAATGGATTTGTTCAGTCCGTATGCAATTGTTTCACTAACTGATGACTCCCACATCCTGAGACACACTAAGTGTAGCACCATAGCTTAGTGTCAAAGCTACATGTTTAGACATTATTTATTCCTAGTGATGGGTCAGGTGAAATCTAGACCAGCTATGTATCATAGAGCAGTGTATTTCATTCTTTAAATGACTTAAAACCGTCAAAACCCAAATGTATATTAAGTCTTTCACTTCAGTGATACTGTATGTTGGGTGCTAAAAAAGTGCTGTAACTCCACCTGTATAATCCAGCAATACATTTAAGTCAGATTCTCTGTATTGCATGTTTTTCAATTATACTATTCAGTGTTTGGAAGAATCTCATTTATCTGATGTTGAAAATACTGATGAGGTGCTAAACTGCTGTGGTGGCAAAATCTGCTCAAGAAATTCCTTACTGTGAGGATGGCAATGCTCTGGAACGGATTTCCCAGAGAAGTGGTGGGTGTGTTCATGTATACCAGGGAACATCCCTAGAAGGCCAGGCTGGATGGGACTTTGAGCAGTCTTATCTAGTGGGCGGCATCCCTGCCTGTGGCAGAGCAGGTGGAGATTGTAGCAAAATGATCTTTAAGGTCCCTTCCAAACCAAACCATTCTATGATTCTACAGCCAGAAAACTTCTGCTGCTAATACAGGTGTGTATTAGAATAGCACAACCACACAGATTGATAAACTGCTCTGTGAAATTCAAACATTCCACTCCATTTTAGAATGCTAGATAGGGTGCTTTGATACCATATTAACTATTTTGTAGACCCAGGTTGTTTGGGTCTCTTGAAATGAGCCACATACAGAGACATTTTAGTAAGCATTTACTGTCTCTTAGTCCACCACTTCTTCAGTCCTTGGTTAAGTTTAATGAGGGACATAAATATTTGTATTTCCATTAATAATTCCTTTATAATAACTCAATTTTAAGTTTTTGCTCTGTTCAACCACTTTTTCTCAGCAGTGCTGTTATCTTAATTTTGTGGTGCAAAAATATTTGCTAAGTAGACTTCTTAAAACTCTTCATAATGTTTCTCTATACAAAATATTCAAATCAGGAAACAGGACATATTAACTGCAGGAAGTTTCCTTCCTTTTGGCTAGTGTTTGTAAATGTCTGCAACATTTCATACATAGAATTCTTAACAAAATAAGATAATCTGGAGAACTTGTCAATTATATTATAAATATTTCAAAGAGAAGACGTATAAGAAGGGGATGAGAAATGGTATGTTAGCTAATCAGCTTAACCAAGTGAGTCTGCAATCTGTATTTCTTCTTAAATATCAGTCAAGATATAGAAAAAAGAGATATTTTTAGGCTGGGGAGAACAATCATGTTCTTTGCATGGGTTGAAGAACACAATCTTTTTTCACACCATTTTAAAGTATGATTTTAGACATTTCAACATAGGACATCAACTCATATTACTGTAATCTTGTTAACATGGATAACATTGAAAAGGAACCTTATTTGATTTGATGGCTCATTACTTGTTTTCACAAAGGTGCTCTGAGAACACAGCATATCAAATTAAAACACATGAACAACGCAAACTTTTGAAAAGTTCCTCAGATGATCCTGAGAAAGAAGAGTATAGTCCATCTACAGCTAGCTCTTGAGTGTAAATATAGCATCATTGACATGCAAAAAGCTACAGAATTTTTCTTAGATCATAGCAAAAGGAAGGTGCGGGCAGGGAAGCTTTTCTCAATGGAATATGGAAGGATTTCCCTATTACATGAGGATACATAAAACCCTGTATACTCGTTATGTTTCCCACTGGATACTACCTTGGAAGACTTGTGCACCAGGTAGTGCACCCCAAGCACGTTCAAAAAGCAGTATTAGCCCATGCTCTCCACCTTCATGCTGCACACTTCTCTTCATACACTATTGCCCTAGCGCCATACTCCCACACTCACCATCTTCATCTTACAGTATTATGTCACAGTCACTACTTTCAGAAACCTTAACCCATCCGCACACTCTTTCTACCTGGTGGCACTGCCTTACAGAAGTAGCAGTTTTGAGAAGAGTGCGTGCATCTTCTAGGATTTAACATAGTACCTGTTTGAGTAATTTTCTTGTAAAAGTATCAGGGTTACCCACCCTGTGCATCTCTCTTTGATTTCAAATTCTACTTTAGAGATTTAGAATTAAATATGTAAGTTTTAATAATCTGAATTTTAAACACAGTTGCAGACCATATAATTACTTCTTTACAAAAGTATAACAGTAATTACAAATTTTTCTTGGAGACCAGATCTGTCACTGTGTTTGCTGTGTTCTGAGTCTGAGACAATCCACTGGGCTAAACCAATTTAGAAAACAGGAAGAGAAGATCTCCTGACTCTACTAAAATTCTGTTTGAGATTGTTAAGATATGATTAATGAGAGATGCCTCTGCCCGAATTAAAGCGCAAATGAGGCCGTATGCCAAGGTCAATAAAACAGATTTTATTTAACAAAGACTGTGAGGTAGAGATATAGAAAGAAAAGAGAAGAGAGAGGGGAAGGGAGAGAGAGAGACAGAGGGAAAGAGACAGAGAGACAGAGAGCAAAAGTGCAACTGGTTGCTACTGCTTTATTTCTAGATCACATGATTCAGGCATATAAGTAGTACTGAATATTGTATAGAATATAACTTAAAAAGGAAAATTTTCTTACCACAAGATTAAAAATAATTTTTCAAATTTCTCTTGTCTCTATACATTCTTGCGTTATGAACCTTGAAACATGGTGTTGTTCTGGAAACCTGGATTGCTTTCTGAACATG
Organism: Melanocharis versteri; assembly: GCA_013397845.1. NCBI lineage: Eukaryota > Metazoa > Chordata > Aves > Passeriformes > Melanocharitidae > Melanocharis > Melanocharis versteri. Next base: position 3,338 of record VZTG01009064.1, on the reverse strand, counting down.
AAATTTTTCAACAGAGAAAGTGATATTCTTGAATTCAGAGGCACTTGATACAGTTGTGCATTTGCCCAGAGTCTTCTGGAACCAAAACACTGGATTTAAGGAGTTACAAAATCCCAGCTAGTCTGACTACCATCTTCCTGATTAGTATAAAGCTTTTAGGTCCCTTTTTTTTCCCATACAAACATCAAAAGAAAACTGGAATGATAACAGGTAAGAAAGGCATGTGATACATAAATATGCATCTCCAATTCCTATGTGAGTTTAGTAAAATAAAGAAGGAAGTAATGGGAAGAGTCATATAGATGTTTCATCTTGAGAAAAAAGGTTAGTTCTTAGGAGCTTAATAGGTGTGGATTTTCTTTTGCCTGAGGACATAGAAGGTCCAATTAAATTGTTCGAAAATAAGTAACTACTGCCAACTGATAGGACTGAAGACTTCTGAGTTATTTCCATCCAGCTGTGAGACATGATGCAGGATGGAACTACTCTGCAGAAGATGATGGGGGAACTGGACTGAGACCATAACCTGCAATACAGCTTCATGCTGACACCTGCATTTATATATCTCTATGTGAGCCAGATGCTAAAAATTCAGCTATAAACAAATGAAGACCTTAGAAAGTCAGCCAGTGAAGCCTGGAAAACATTTCAGTTGACCAGCTTCCAGTGTTCACCCAAGGGGAAACTCTTTAGGCTCCATTTACTCTATTGACTGCATCTTGTCTGCATAGGAACCTCAGACACATGGCTGACACCTGGATATTGACATATAGATGTCTATATTTAGATATCTTAATCTGAAGATTCACAGATAAAGATAGATTTGAAAGGAGGAAGAGAAAGGAATTCCAAAGGAGAGAAGAGAGATCCACAGGCTTTTGAAGAAAATTAGAGACGGCAAAAGAGCTCTATTCCCTTCTGTTAAGGGAAGGAACTAATTTATATATTTTATAATAATATGCAGTACATATTGCATAAACCAGTGTCAAAAGGACAAATATGACATATTGATATACAGTGCCTTTGTAGAATACTTCAAACAGATCAGCTGGCTAAAGGAAGATCAGAAATTAAAAGAATAAACAATGCACGTAACTGATCTCAGATACTGGAGTAAGCTGAATTTTATTACTGATGAATTAAAGATAGACTGAACTACGTATGAAGTGAAAACTACTACAAGATGAACTACTACAAGTGAAAACAAAGAAATATGAATAAGAATGAGTACCTATAAGTGAAGAAAGACTTTAGAAAAAAAATTGAAGAAATAAAGTGTTTTAAATACTTGAAGTACCTTACCCTGTAACATAAACAGACAAACAGACATTACCTGCTATTAGTATTCTATCATACCAAGGAAAATTCAACCCAACATCTTGACCAGAAGAGAAATTAATATATATTAAATGAAATGTGATGTAGTTTACTGGAAAAGGATTCTGCATTACTTAGGAAGCTGATAAAACAAAATATAACTATCTGAAAAAATGAAAGATCAGTAAATGAGAATTTCTGAACAGATTAAACAGGCTGAGAGTGAGCCAGTTTGGCAGGTTAGAGAACACATGCAAGGGACAAATTTAGGATAAAAAGACTATTAGAAAAAGGAAATATATTTGAGCTATACAATACAAAAGGAAGCAAAGTTCGCATACTTTGTGATGTATGAATATTTCTTGTTTGTGGGCAGCTTGGGCTTGAAATAAAGTCAATGGGAGTCAACATACTAACCAGCTTGTGGAATTGGACAGATGGTGTATATTGTGTGCAGTTCATATTTTATTTAATTCTTTGGCAGAGGGAAAGAATTACAGGTCAATATTTGTCAGAAAGTGCTGCAGCTAATGAGAAAGCAAAGGAGAATAATGTGTATGAGCTTTTTACTTTCTTTTCACTTGGAAAGCTAGTGACTCCGTTAATTAAACAAATGCAATATATCTAAATGAGAGGTTTTCAGGCAATGCAGTAACCTAACCCATGTATTTCTATCATGTTTATCAATTTCAGTGGTGAGCCCACTGCAGAAAACTTTTTAGCTTTTAGTAAAAATACTGAAAATATTGACACTTTATTAAGTTCTGCTTATCTTAACAGCAGCAAAGGCAAGCAGTAGCACAGGTCCTTGGGTATCTTCTTAGTCTTGAAAATGAGATTGTCAGACTTTCACAGAGAAGCCACAGGTTATCATTCTGCCACAGAGAATCTGTAGGTTCTCATTGTGTGGACCAGCTGTGGACTCTGGTTTCTGCCAAGCTTTGATTTCAAGCTATGCAATTGCATAAGCATGGCTAGTTTTTCAGGGTGGTGATTCTCAACCATAGAAACATTGTATCTTCTGCTCCTGATGGCAAAAGAAATGTTTCAAATAAAAATTGAAGTAAGCATGTTATCTTTGAGCTCTATTTCAACAAAAGTTCGCAAAAATGCGCCTAATGTTCAATCTCCTTCCGTGAGGTATCTAACTGCTATCAAAAATTTGTGTGCCTAGGAACAGGCCCATTACAGTAAAAAAACTCTAAAATTTACTCATATTAATAGAAGGAAAAAACCCAAACTTAAAAACCATCAAAAAAAGAAGAAAATAATTATGGAATATGTGGATGATAAAATTAATTTCTCTTCTTTTCCAAGTTATTTTAAATTAACCCATTACTGTGAAATATTTTGGTAAGCCCAGGAATAGCATGTGAAATTATAACAATATATAATCAAAATTTTGAGTCTTCAATAATAATTTTTCACTCACTTTTTCTACCTTTCCTTAATTTGCTTTCTTATTTCCTCTGTATGTAAACTCAGGAAATACATGTAGAACACTAAGCAGAAAAAGAAAACATCACCTTCACACATCATCTGTCTGCATGAATTAATTTCCATTTTCACAAGAAAGAGTTACACATTAAATAATCACATTTTTGTAGAATATACTGGGAAATGAATTGTTTAGCCTGGTCACTATTGATACAAAACTTTTAGATTGATTCAGAACTGTACATTATGTTATGGAGGATAATCTCTCCACATCTTTCCACTATTTCAGCCTCAGTCTTGAGTCAATTGATTAATCAGTAATAACTGATGATAATCAGGGTGTAAGTAAATACATTGTCTTTTCTATTCAATGTCAGCTTTGATCACATCAGATTTCCTTGTCCTGTGTCCTGTGTCCCATTACTGAATCAGCCAGCATAAATTTCTATGCGTGTAACCTTAGATAGCTATCTCTATATTTTGTTCTGATTTGACATGAATGTAGGAAAGTATCTCAAAGCAATCATTATCTTTTCAGTTTGTATAACAAATCAATGTTTGCTCCTTTCCTTCCTTCCTTCCTT
>VZTG01009063.1:526095-613905 GCA_013397845.1 Melanocharis versteri | reverse complement strand
GCTGCGGGCTGGGGCTGCGGGCACGTTTGCTTGTGCAGTGCGGTCTGGAGAGCCGAGCGCTGGAGGTGGCGGTGTGGCTGCTGCCGCTCCGAGCAGCCTCAGGCTCTTACTCTGGGCAAATGCGGGCTTGGGGTGTTGCACCCTTGGTGACAGCAAATTTGCCCGGAGTGAGCAGGTTAACCCCCCGTGGTTAACGAGGGCGCTTTGCATCCTTGGAATTGGCTGGGGATGCGGTGCTTGGTAGAGCATCACCCTGAGCACCAACACTTCCTCCCTTTCTCCCTGCCTCTGCCTGCAGCACCAGTTATTCCTTTCATAAATAAATGAGCAGACTACCGGGCTCACACGTGCTCTGGTGAGATGCTTTCCCGACTGGAAACAGGACAGGTGATGTGCAGGAGCGCTCCAAAGATGCCTTGTGCGTGGAGCAGCCTCCAGGTCATCCTCTCTCCTAGACTGAAAACCTGAAGAGTTGCTTCTCTGAAGACCTGTTTTATCCACAGGAGAGGTCCTGAGGCTGAAGAGGGTTTGTCCCCAAAATGTGGGGCTGTGGATGGAGCTGTTGGTCTGTTCAGTAGCTGCTGCACAGTTTTATGAACCAGCACTCCTCTCCCTGCTGCTGGGACACCAGTTATCCTGCTGGAATGTAGAGCTCATCCCCACATTTAGCCAAACCTTTTCCTCCCTGTCCAGAGTAGATGTGCTCCCTGCCTTGGCCTTTCTCCAAGCTTCCACCCACCCAGGTCAGCCCCTGAAAATTTGCTTCTGATGAAAGAGGTGAACAAACACCTCGTAGCCGATGGCTGGCGCTGCGTGTGGCGCAAAGTCTCTGCCGAAAATGACCTACTTAAACATACCCCTTGGAAGTGCTACTGACTCGGCAGAGCCACACAGTCCTGTAGATTAAACAGTAGAAAAATCTTTGTTCGGTTTCAGGACATCAGGACCTGGTACCTGCAAATAGAAGGTTGAATGGGCCCTGCAGAACAGAAATGACATTTTTTGTGCCGAAACCTTTCTGCCCTCTTTTTAGCTAATCCCGATTCTTTCAACCTAATTAACTAAGTCCTAGTAATTTGCAATGAGAACAGAAGATGAGGAAGAGATCAACCCTTGTTTCTCCTCCCTTCACCTCAAGCCCTTGGTCTCCACATCTCCAACATGACACAAAATTGCGCTGAGCTCATTTTTTTTCCATTTCACATTAAGCCTAATAACTGAGTGATGATGCGATGAGAAATATTCAGGCCCTTACTGAAACTCCTGGGTTGGCCTTCAGGGTAGCGTGGGTTAAGAGGAGCTTGAAGGGCTGGGGTTGGGCAGGTGAAGGCTGGTTTGCCCATCCTAGCTTCCTGAGCTCTGTCAGGATGGTGTACCCTGATGGAAAAGCACTTAGTTACAGAGAGGTGGTTGTTTCAAGGACATCTTTGGGTGAAGTCCGCAGGGAAAGACACGGGAAGCAGGGAGCTTGGAGCCTGTCTCCTGCCCCATCTACACTGGGCTGCCTGTGGGGTCGGCCCTGCAAAACCTGGGGATTTTGCTGTTCTGGAGGCGTCTGGAATGCCACAGGCCTGCCCAAGGAATGAGCTTGCACATAGTGAGGCTGCATCAGCTCATCCCTCTGCCACCCATGGCTGCTCCACTTGGGAGCACCCCGATGCTGTCCTGGGTGGCAGGAGCCAGGAGCAGGTGACAGCACTGTCCTTGCTGATGTAGCAGGGTGAGGAGGAGGGTGCTGAGAGGATGTGAAGGGTGAGGTCTGACTGTCACCCAGCTTGGCTGCTCCTCCCAGTCTGCAGGGGAAACCCCATCTCTCAGTTTTACTGGGCAGGGTGCCTCCCTCCCGGAGAAGCAGGATTTGGATGCTGTGGTGGAGCTGCTGCTCTCCTGGCCCCATCTGGAGCCAATGGGCAGTAACCAGTTCCTTTCAGTTCCTCAGGAGCAAAGATCAGCCTGCTCAGGAGGGGTCAAACATCTCAATGACCCTTTGCGACCCATCTAGTTGACAAATACTCTGGTTTCATTTCAGACGTATGACCATGTGTGTTCTGACCTAAAAGTAGCTTAATTTTAAGGCTACCCCATTATGGGGACCTTAGCAGCACCTGGGGAGTACCTTGAGCTGCTGTGCTCAGGTGGGAGGGAGCTGGCAAAGGCAGCAGGGAGCTGGGATGTAGCTCCATCTGACTGGGTACTAATTATAAAAATAAATATATATGCAACAAGTGGTCAAGGGAGTGCAAGACAGAACAAGCAGTTAAATGAAACGAGATTTTCCTGGTCATAATCAGTTTGACACTCGGGAACCAGGGTTGTAAAGCATACTAAATAAAAATTTGTCCTGTTTCTGCTTTGTTGCCATGAAGTCCTTGAGACTGGCAAAATTAGAGCAGCATGTGGGCATGGAAATAAGGGTGGGAAAGGCTTGCTAGGTTAGATGGGATGGATTACATAGCGTTGTTGAGATGTCTGCTCAGGGATAGGGCTTGGACGAGGGGCTTGCAGAGCCCTGCTGCTCACAGATAGCTCAGCCTTGCCATGGAATGCCTAAAGAAAGATGAGGTGGTGTGGGGAAACCTCTGGCAGCATTCCACCTCAACTCCCTGTGTCAGCAAATACCTGCCCAGTCCTTGACTGGAGCAGCTGAGCTGGACCAGCATAAAGCCCCCATCCCTCCTCCTGTTGGTGGATCAACCCCACTTCCATGAGATTTGTGGGTTACCTAAGCAGGGACAAGAATTTGTGCTTGCAGAAGAAAAGATTATGGTGGAACACACCCAAACGAAATGTTCAAGAAGGAACAAGCTCTTGCCCCTGCTGCAGCCCCCCGCAGGCAGGGAGTGGAGGCAGATGTTCCCATATGCCAGATCCTGGGCTGAGGAGGGCTTAAGTTGTCTCTGAGCTCCTGCAGGCATTTCCCGGCACACAGGACAGTGATATGAGAACACGATTGTGCCTTGCCTTTGACCTGCCTCATGATCAGCTGTGAGTCAATGCAGATTGGCAGCTGAGAGGAGGCAGAGGTGTCCTGTGCTCTGCTGTTGGCTCACAGCTGGGTTGCCATCCCAGTTCTCCATCTTCTTTTTGGGAATCTAGTGGGCTCTCCCTGCTGGTACCCAAACAGGTGTGAGGATAGCTGTGCCACTTATCCGTGCTTGCTCTTAGCTGTGTGGAGCTGCCAAACCCACAAGCGAAGGCCTTTGGGACAGGATTGTTTCTGGCAGACAAATAAAACATGCAGAACAGTGAATAATAAGTCTCCAGTACATCAAAACACTCGGAAGCCCCGGGGATAGGATTAGAAAAGTTAAGCCTGAATAAATAAGCCATCAGACATCTTGTGGCATAAACTTGATGCTTCTGCACACGCAGTTCTCACTGTAGATCTAGCTCAGTTTCTGTCTGCCAAACACACCTGGATCCTCTGGAGAGCCTCTGTTGTAACTGCCACCTTTGGCTGTGCCTTACATTGAGCTGAGGGTGGATGTGCTCATCTGCAGCCACAGAGCCCAAAAGTTGTGTCTCCTTATTTTTTTTTTCCTTACAGAACGTCAGGATCGACCCCAGCAGCATCTCCTTCCAAATGTGGAAAGAAGTCCCTGTTCCTTTCTACTTGTCGGTGCATTTCTTCGAAGTGCTGAACCCCAAGCAGGTCCTCCAGGGAGCGAAGCCGGCGCTGCGCCAGCGTGGCCCCTACGTGTACAGGTCAGGTGCCACTTGTGGTCCAGCTTGGCGTGAGCCTGACCACTGTGCTGCTTGCCAGGCTGCTGGCTGGCTCCTCTGGCAGGAGGACATGGCATCAGCAGGCCTGGGGAGAGCCCAGTGGCACTGGATTTTAAGGTGACCCAAATGTGCTCTAATCGCTCTGATCAGGCTAAAGACACGCGTAGGACCTCTGGGCGCTGAGGCAGTGAGATTGCTGGGTGCTCCACTTGGTTGTGGAGCTCAGTCCTTTTCTGGGGCCTGTTGGGCAGCCAGACTTGGGCTGATATGGTCCAAACATGGGTGTGAGGGGTGTTGGTGTGGTGGTGCGTGACCCTGTCTTCAGAGTGCTCTTCTTTTATCTTTGCTGTGTGTTTAAGAGCCCAGCTCTTGAGCTGGAGTCGCCTCAATGCCAAACGTCATGGGTCAGCCTAGGTCCTTATCTAACGTGAGACCCAAAACGTGCCTAACGTGAGCGCTCTGGTTGTGGGAACCGGTGTGGAGAACCAGCATGGAGCACTAACCCTGGGTCAGACCCACGCACAGCCAAAAAAAGTCTGTTTGCCGTTGCTGAGAATGGTGGCTGAAGCCGCAGGTGCTTCTCGGCACCCGAAAGAGGAGGCGATGATTGATGTTGAGTTGAGAGTGTGAGCTTCCCTGTAAGCAGTGATCTTCAATATATCAGTGCCTAAACTAATGTGGTGAGGTTAAATCAGCAGCCTAATCAAGCTCATGTGGGAAGATTACTGGTTAAATCCAAAGCTGTTTGAGGAGAGTGCAGGAGGGGAAGCCTGCAGTATGTATGTGCCCTTGTTTCCTCTGGCCTTGCCAGCTCCCACCCTCCATCTGGGTTCTGTATGTTGCCATCGCTCGCTTGGCTTGGGGAAAAGCTTCACTTACTGTAAATAAGAATAAACAAAGGGGCAAAGCTTATTAGTGTCCTTGTGTTCCTGCTGAGCAAGATTAGTGCCCTTCCCTAATGTGGGCTGTAAAACAGAGGCTCCACAGTGAAGGACTTTGTTTTTGCCGGTGAGTTGAGCTTCAGTTTCTCCAGGAGCAGTAACAGGCTTGATGTTGGGGACAACCTCGCACTGCTGCAGAGCACTGCAGCCTCCATGGGGCTGGGGCTGCCCCTGTGGTGTGGGCTGAAGTCCAGCAGCACTGGGCAGTGTGCAGGACGTGGGTGGCCTGAAGCCCTGAGCAGCAGAAGGGCCGTGATGCCGTGTGGAGGGTCAGGCTGCCCTGAACCCAGGAGCCATCAGGGAGCTTGGGAGCAAATCAGTGTGGGCTCACTGGTGGAACATGTGGCATCTTGGCTGGTCCTCTCTTGTTTGCAGGTTGTTTTGGTGTGTGGGTTGCTGTGGCTCTGTGTGTCTGGGCACCTCTCTCATGTGGCTGGGCTTTCCAGTGGCTGTAGGTGAAGCAACAGAGGAGACTTAATGCTTTTGTCTTAAATTTCTTGGGTATTGAGTCGGGAAGAAACACTTTGTGTCTGCAAGACTCCAACCTGTCAGGGATGCCTCACTCCTGGGCTGCCCTCTTCTCCTGCCAGACCCTAACCCTGGTTGGGGTGGGAGGTTTCTATCTGTTCCCACGCTGCCTCCCCAGCTGTTCCCTGGCTCCTTGCTGGGGTCTGGTCTCCGCCAGCAGCAAGCCCAGGCCTTTGCAGCCCATTCTTGCTCCAGAGGCTGCGGGGGCTCTGCCTGGGGGAAGGTTCCCATGATCTCCTATCTCTTTGCAGGGAGTACAGGTATAAAACAAATATCACGTTCCACGACAATGGCACCGTTTCCTACCTGGAGTACCGGAACCTTTACTTCCAGCCAGACATGTCCAATGGCACCGAGGACGAGTACGTTGTTGTGCCAAACATTCTGATGATGGTAAGTGCTTGTACCTGGATGGGTTCCACCTTCGGAGCTTGCGGGGAGGGTGGTGATATCCAGCCCTGAATTACTAAATTACTGAATCACTTTCTTGTAGGCCTTAAGGCTGATCAAGCAATGAGGTGGTTAAGCTTATATAATGCTATTTAATGCTTTCTGGGTGTTAATTTTTCTGTTAGGCTACTACTGTTCCAAAACCAGTGTTCAGAGCCGCTGGGCTTGAGTCTGCAACCTCATCTGAGCATCTTGTGGGGAAATCAAGCCTGTGAGCCCTCAACTGCTTTCTTTCCCAACTGGGGGTAAATGAAGAACCTCAGTCTGTCCAGGGGATTCCTCTGGGGGTATTGATGGGAGCAGCAGAATGATTTTGCTTAGCACCAGAAATGCTTCCTCTTTGGTAAAGATAGGGCTCTCAACCCAGAGGTTTGTTTTCTTTCCCAGGGAGCAGCTGTGATGGTGGAAAACCGGCCAGACAGTGAGAAGCTTTTACTGAGTGGAGCCCTGGCTCTCCTGGGACAGGAGGCATTCATGAACCGGACGGTGGGGGAGATCATGTGGGGGTATGAAGACCGCCTTCTACAGATCATAAATAAGCTTTTTCCTGACAAGATCCCTTTCAAGGGGAAGTTTGGATTATTCGTAGATGTAAGTAAAAGTGTTGGTTGGGAATGCTAAAATCACAGCAATGTTGATCTTGGGGATAGCTCAGACACTCAGCTAAGTAGAAGTTGAGTAGCTGACGATGTGTGAGTCACCCCTAGGGCTGATGGGGCATCCGGAGTCAGTGAACTGTTGCAGCCTTTCTGTGTGCAGTAGATTAAACAGTCATTCCTTCTCTCTGCAGTTTAACAACTCCAATTCAGGACTGTTCACAGTAAACACGGGCATGAAGGACATCAGTCAAGTTCACATGGTGGATTCGTGGAATGGGCTAAAGAAGGTGAGTGTCTGGCAGCAAACCTTGAGTTTGCCTGATTGAAAGCAGGGTGAGCTGAAAGCTCTGGGTGCTGTTATGTATGGGTCAGGTTTGAAGACAAGTTTCTACAGGACTTCAAGTGCTGCAGCTTCTGTTCCAGCAAGTTGCCAGGAGGCAGCCGTGTGGCAAGGGGCTTGTCAGGAAGCATTAAATTCATCTCCTCGTGGGTTTTGCTGGGACTCCTTGAAGTGCTGCTGGAGCTGGTGGCCTCTAATGGTTGAAACCTCAGGCTCCTGTGGCCCGTGTTGCAGCTGTTAAATACTCTTGTTAAAGGATGCTCTACTCTTCCCTTGTGGAATTCTGCTCCTAACTAAAATTAGCTGAATCTAAAGATCAGCCACTGGGGACAGGTGGATCTCGTCCGTTAACTGGGTGGATATTTGCCTCACAGAGTCATGGAGGCTGGAAAATATGCTTAAGATGGGAAAGATCTTTGATGCTGCTGTGGAATTGTGTGGGGTGGTGGGTATTCCACGCAGAGGTGAAAGCTGACTCCAGCGAGCTCGTCCCTCTGAGTTCTTCTCTCTGCACTTGCCCCACAGGTGAACTACTGGCGGAGCAGCCAGTGCAACATGATCAACGGGACATCGGGGGAGATGTGGCCACCGTTCATGTCCCCAACCTCCCTGGAGTTCTACAGCCCTGACGCCTGCAGGTGAGGCCACCGCTGCCAGCCTGTCCCCATGCAGGTGGCAGGACACGCTGCACCCATCCTACACGCACAGAGGCCCCGTGCAGTGACACAGAGGCCTCAGGATTTGTTTCTGTAGTTAAAGTTCAGCTGCAGTTCGGGGTTGCAGTACCTGAGCTTTGCAAACAGCGTAGTTGTCTGATTATCAGCATCTTGTGGTGTCCATAAATACCTTCCAGGTCACTGGAGGAGTCCAACTTGCCCATGTTTAATTAGTACCAAATAACCAGATGTGGTTATCTAATGTAGATAAGATGCAGGCAGTGAGAAGGAGAAGTAAGGGTTGTCAGAGGGAAATGCAGCTGTAACTGCAGAACTCTTTCAGCTGACTAAACTCTTGGAGGAATTATGTCAGGGGGGAAACTTGTGCCGCCATTTCCAGGCGCTTTCTTCTTTTTCTTCTTTTTTTTTTTTTCCCTCCTGCATGTATAAAACACCCTGACCTTAGCTGATCACACTGTCAGTTAAACTCTGTTGGTTAAAGTACCCGACAGAGCTGTGCCTGTGCCTGAGGCTGGAAGGAGGGGAAGCAAGCACAAAACCCCTGTCCCTAGCTTGGGGAAGATAATGATAATTCAGGCTTTGTAGATAGTGCTGCAAAACAAGCAAGTGCTCATGCTGAGTAGAGAACAATGACCTCTTCAGTGAACAAACAGACAGCTGAGCCGAGCAATAGCACAGGGATTCCTGTACACAGGGGACATCAGCAAACACCAAAATGACCTGGAGCCAGGAATTTACAGGGAAGTTTACCTGTAACCGAAGTTTAAACATATACCCGTTCCTGTAAAACTACAGAAACCTCTGGGACAGAGCATGCTTCCAGAGAAGTGGGGGAAACCAAGCTCCGTTTCTTGTTGGCACAGGAGGTTCCTGCCACACAGAGCTGTGGGGAACTGGCTCAGCTTCTCAGACAGTGCTGTGTCTTCTCCCCAAACCTCTGCCTCAGCCTCTGTTCACCCAGAGTCACAAACAGTCAGTTGGGAGGCTGAGAGCTTACCTGCCTTGCTGCAGGATGGGCGGGGCCCATCTGTGCTCTGTGCACTGAAGTGCAGCTGATGCTGAGATGCAGCTACCAAGGTTTTACCCTGCTGATGTGCTGCAGCAACCTCTGCCTCCTTGCTGGAAGGTTGAGCAAGAGGCACAGGTGTAGCTGCTGAATATGCCCTGAGTCCTCCATCCTTGGTCCCAGCATCAGAAGGCCTCTGTAGGAATGAGCATCCCCTTGGCCTGCCCAGGCTGTCCTGGGTGACCTCTGTGACCCACTTACCCATTCTGTGGTTCTCTGATCCCTGCAAGCCTCGCTCAAGTGTAAAGGGAGCAAACTTTTGTCCTGGAAACTTGCATTGATCCTGGCCAGCTGGGAGCAATATTGCAGCACAATATCAATAGCCTCTAGTAGCAAGAAAAAAATCTTGCTGTGTCACGCAGGGAAATCTTCCACTCCCCTGGCAGCCTGTTGCTGGAGTTGGCCTGCGAAAGAGATTTATCCAGTGTCCATGCCCTGTAACGGAGCACCTCGGGGCCAAGGCTTGCATAAAGTGGATATTATCTCTTGGAGAGCAGCCCTGGGGATTACTACGTGCCTTTAAACAAATCTCACCTGGATATAGCAAACAGACTTCTAAGCCTGTGGTTTCTCTCCCTAACTAGTCCTGACCAGCCCTTTAGATGTGCTTCAAACATGAAAAGCAAAAGGCTTAAATATTCATTCCCCATCCGAAGCACTGCTCTGAGGGTTTATCTTGATCTCAAAGTCTAAGTTACATTGCAACTGCATCTTATCCAGCCGAGATAAGAGCCCAGATCTGGGCTGGGAGCCTGTTGGCTAATCCCGATCCTTCTCCACTGAAACCCTTCCAGATCCATGAGACTGGTGTACGAGCAGTCTGGGAAGTTCAAGGGTGTGCCCACCTATCGCTTCGTGGCGCCGAAAACCCTCTTTGCCAACGGCACAGACTATCCACCCAACGAGGGCTTCTGCCCCTGCATGCAGTCTGGCATCCAGAACGTCAGCACCTGTAGGCTCAGTAAGTCCATTCCCCCCCTGGCTTTCCTTAATCCACCAATATTAAATTTGAGATGCAATACAAGCTTGGCTGTCTGGAAAATCAGCTCTAGTGTCTGCTGGGATGCTGAAAAGTACTGGTGGGCTCTGTTTGCACTCCCACAGGCCTCTCAGCAATGAGGGAGAGAGGGAAAACCCTTTTGCCTTGAGTTCCTTCAGTGCTCAGCTCTATGAGAGCCTGGCACTTGTGGGAATGCCCAAGGATACAGTGGGAACATTACTTGCCCTGGGCTGGCGGCGGGAGCGGGCAGGGGAGCGGGGAAGAGGCAGCCCATACAACTGCCAAATTAAATGTTCACTTTGGACACTGGGCGTGCGTCACACAGGAGCTGCAGCCCAGACTGGGTCTCCTAATTCCTGTCTGGGAACAGTGAGTTTCCAAGCCATTGTGTGATGCGTGGTGGTGGGAGAGAGTAGGTGGTTCTTAACCCTCCCAGATCAATGGAATAACCCGCGGGAAGGGAAGGGAGAGAGCTTGGTGGTTGGGAGGACAAAATATAAAAGGCTGTTCAGAGCAAGTACTGCAAGGGCTTAAAAACCTCACCTAAAACTCTTAGGTAGGTGTGGAGGAGCTTAAGATGTTTTTAATCTCATCCAGATGCACCGATGTTCATTTCTCACCCTCACTTCTACAACGCTGACCCATCCCTGGTGAATGCAGTCGAAGGCCTGCACCCCAACAAGGACCAGCACGGGCTTTTCCTCGATGTGCACCCCGTGAGTGAGCTCACCAGGGTCCTCCCCTCACCCCAGGGACCAGCCCAGGATGGGGGGGGACCCTGCCATCAGCTGAGTGGTGGCACCACTCTGTTCTCGTGGCACTGATACGAGCAGATTCCATAGTGCAAAGACTGGCGAGGACATGTGCAGATAAAAATGTCAAAGCCATAAACTAATTGAATAATTAGCCTGGCTTCTAGAGAATTGCAGAACTAATTATAAACATAATTGTTTCGATAAGCACAGTGAAGTTCTTTCCACTGACTCAGGCCTATAACACCGGGAGGTGTATCTGGCAGCAGCCCAGCTGTGCCCCAAATCTGCAAATGCACATTGCCATGAGAACTGGCTGGCAAAGCCTGAAGACCATGCTGTGGCTCAAGCTGGCACCTCCTTTTTTGGGCTGGCTTCTTCCACTCTCTCAACCTGCCCATCTGGAACTGACTGCTTTTGCACTGGGCTGCTGCTGTGTTACACCCCTCACGTACCTACAGTGTGAGGGTGAAGTCAGCACTCCAGAGGGGATGATTTGAGGTGTCCTGAGGCGTTGTTGTCCCATCTGCTGATGGAAAAGAGACTTTGGGATTTTCCACCCACAGCCTGTGTTGTGCATGGTCAGTTTTTCCAAATGTTCAGTGATGTTAGCTCAAGCAAAAAACCGATTTCCCCCTTGAGTTAAGGTAAAGTGTGTGTCTTATCTAGACATTGGGTTCTGACTGTTTTTCTTATCACAGTTATGAAAATCTAATTAAGTTTATTACAGTATCAAACGTCTACTGATAACAGTACAGTTAACTATATTCTTATCTAGCTGCAGGCTGCTGACTACAAACGGGGACAGTCCAACAAAAATTCTCTGCTCGTAAAAATGTGTTGCAAAACTGCAGAGTCATGAGAAACCAATGTCTTAATGAGTGTCAACAAGACCAGCTTTGAAGTGTGATGTTTTCATGGTCTTGGAGTGTTGCTGGACAGGGTCTGTTGGTCCCTACGAAGTCACTTAGAGGTTACTGATGAAATTGTTGGTCTTTTCCTGGGCAGATGACGGGCATCCCCATGAATTGCTCCATCAAGCTCCAGCTGAACCTGTACATAAAGCGTGTGTCTGGTATACTGTAAGTGGTCACCTTCTAGAAATGTCCATAAAGCTGCCTTCCCTGAGCAGGGAGTTCTGCTGGTGCTGAGGTTGCTGCAGAGTTTACACTCCCCAAAGATGAAGCAGCTTTACCATGACCAGCTGTCCTATTGCTGGAGCCAGCTGGCTCCTGCTGAAACAGCCACCCCAGTGGCCACAAGTTCTGTCCCTTAGCAGTGCAGAGTGGCTGCCTGTTTGCTCAGCTTGGGCAGTGTCCCTGTCCCTGACGGGACAGCTGAGGGATGGACTGTTCCTCCTGGTGGGGCAGGAGCTGTTCACCTACACTGTGCTGCCTCTCAGGAGTTAGCTGCAACATGGAGAGGCAAAACCCACTCTGCCTGCGGGGTGGGGAGTGAAGCCTGTGTCCAAAAGACACTTCCAGCTATGTGAAAGCAAACGGGAGGTCTCTGTAACCAAACTGTGTGGTGCCAGATGTTAAATACCAGCAAGGGTGGGAGTGTGCTCTTGCTGCTTTACACCTGCAGACAGCCCCCGTGGTGCCAGCTTGGCTGCACCACCCCATGGTGCTGTCCAGGTGGCTGAGATATGAACTTTAGCATTCTAGTTCACTGAGTGTCACCTCCCTGGAGCCCAGGTTTGGGATGGCACTTCCTGCTGTCCTCGGGCAGTTAAGCCCCCAAGGAAGCATAAGCTCTGCTCTTGCAGGAAAAGCACGGGCTGGACCTGGTCCCCCAAGGTGGGAGCAGCTCACTGGAGCAGCAGGGATTGCCACCTCCTTATGCTGGTTTCCTGGCCACTGTCAGTCTGTCAGACATGTCCCCTTAGGAAGATCTATGGTGCTAATTGTGACCTGATCAACCATAAACCTAAGTGTGTTTCTTTTTTCATTTTCTTCCCCCAGCCAAACAGGGAGTATTAAGCCAGTGGTCCTGCCGCTGCTGTGGTTTGCAGAGGTGAGCTGCCTTCCTCAGCCTGGTTCTGCAAAGCCTCTCCTGCTTCCCCATCACCCAGTGCTGGGGAAACTCCACTCTGGATAAAGCTTTAAGCCAGCCAGACTAATTAAGCACCAACAGAAGGCTTTTCAGTGCTTGGCTATGCCATTAATCCCTCTGAGCTGAACAGACCCTGCACTATACTTGGTAAATCTCTGGCTCTGCCCTAGATGTGGGGTTAAATAGGGCCCTGGGCAGAGCTGCCAGCATCCCTGTCCTCATGTGGGCCAGGGAGTGCAGCCTCCAGCTGTGGGTGCATGTCCAGCTGACTCCCGCTATTTACTGAAAGCTTTTAGCCTGACTGAATCTTGCATAAATTCCCTAATTTATGCTGGGAGGTGGTGGGAAGGGAATCATTCAGCTGGTCTGTCTCAGCCCTGGACGGGAGGGAAATGCCACTGACAACTCTGCTTTTTTGAGCAGAGTGGATCCATCGAAGGCTCAGTCCTAGAGCAGTTTTACACCAACCTGGTGCTGCTGCCGTCGATACTGGACTACCTGCAGTACATCTTGCTTGGGCTGAGTGTCCCACTCATTATCTCAGCAGCTGTGCTCGTGGCAATGAGTAAGGTAAGAACCTGCAGATGCCTGGTGGGAAGTGCTGTCACTCAAATCAGACTCAATCAGACGATGTAGTTTGGGCTGACAATCTAACATCTCTGAGGAAACATTGGCTGAGGCCACCAACAATCTCCTAATGGTGCCAGGTGCCAGCAGATAGCAGCAGGACTTCCTTAGCCATCTAGAAATTGGGCTGCAAGTAGTTAACATGAAGCATTTCTGGCTTTCTTGGTGCACAGCAGTGATGAAAGTGGCTTCCTGGAGGAGGAGGTATTTCTCAGCTCACCCAGCTAACGAAGAAACAAGCCTAGTTTATCAACCCAGCCTCTGTAGAAGGCAGCAGCAGGTCTGTGCCATTGCACAGATCTGCATCTCTGCAGGGTCCCAGCATTTTTCTGGTCAGAACAGAGCTTTCTCCAGAGGATGGAGCTATTTGAACACAGCCTGTTAAGTGGAATGCGGTTGCTGTGTTCTTGCAGAGGGGACACAGCCACTGTGGCTGCTTCTCAGCCCAGCACAGATTCTGTGTTTCCTTGAAACACGCTTGGTTGCTGTGCAAACTGCTCCAAAGAACTCTGGAAGTGAAGCCTTCAGAGCCTTTGTGGATCTGGGCTTACTGAGAAGCGAAGACCTTTGAAGCCTGCTGGGAGCTGGCAGCTGGGCTGTGGGGCAGGCAGTGGGGTGAGGCTGAGCTGAGCTGTCAGGAATGAATATAAAACAGCCAAAACACTCGTGGAGATCTGTGGCTCTGGGTCCACAGTGATCTGGTGACACTAAGCTCTCTACAAGCTGTAGTCCTCGAAGTAGGGATCTAAGTCCCTACCCTAACCCTATATCAAAGGAAGCTGATTCAGCTTTGCACTGCAGTCAGGTGGCTCAGGCTGGCTCTAAAGCTGCAGAGGTGAAGAAGCTGCTTGTGGGATAAAAGGCAGAGCTTGGGATGAGGGCAGACTGAGGGGAAGCCTGTGTGAGGGGCTGCCTTTGCTCAGCTGGTCGCTGCCCTTCCCGAAACACCGATGCAAACCCACCTTGAATAGCGCCAGGTTCTCGGAGTACCACGTAATTGGATTTTAATCAAGTCTACAATTACTTAAGTGACTTAAACACATGATCCCAAATCCCCTTGTTCCTCCACGCGCTTCCCTGCAGGGTGGGAGTGATGCTAGGGCCCAGCATGGAGCCCAGAGCTCACCACCAAACCCTTACTGTGCTCCCAGGGTGGTCCTGGGGTGAACTGCTCCACTTCAGCACACGTGAGTGGCTGCTGGCAGGCAGGCTGCACTCTGCTGCATGGCCCCAGCGGCTCTGAAGAAGGGCTGGGCAGCTATTTCCAACACCTTATGCAGCCCTGAGCTGGCATTTCCTCACCCTGCTTTGTGCAAGTCTTAATTCCTGCTATCAAAGAGATTTAAACCATGCTAGAAAGGGTCAGGGAGAAAAGCTGGATTTTAAACTCATTCAAGGCAACTGCATATCTGCTTGTGAAATATCCCAAACCCAGGCGTAAGCCAGCTGTATTTCTCTGCTCAGCCAAAAGAGTCATGAAGTGTTAGAACTAAAAATCAATGGCAGTAAGTGCCTGACTACCTGGAAAGTGATTAAAAAGTCTCAATGACCTTACAAATCCCTAAGAAAGCTGCACAACGCATGAACATCTCCACCTAATGAGTAGATAAGAGGTTGTAAACTGGACGACAGCGATTTGCAGCCAAGGTGTGTTCCTCATTTGATTGAAATGTTGCTGATCTAGCCCTGATTGCTTAATCGTGCACAGTTCTGCCTCCTGAAGTCACAGGCGATGTCAGAGGGGACACTGAGCAGGGACATCGTCCACACCTTCACGTGTCTGCCAGCGTGAAGGTCTCCCTGAACCCAGCTCCTCCCTCAGGTGTCTTGTGTGCCTCTGGCTTCTGGAGGGAGCAGTGTGCTCTGAAGCCAGTGCAGATGAGGTGCTGTGAAACACTAAAATCTTAGTCTAGTTTATCGTGGAGCCAGTTTGAAATGCATCTGTTGGACTTGCAGCTCTAAAAAATGCACGATGTGTACGGGTGTGAAACACCCTGAGATGTTGTAGCTCTCTGCCCTTGTGGCCTAAAGCCTGTGTGGTGACACTTTCAAAAGGCAAACAGACCATTTTAAAACTGGCTTGACACTGAACAGATCTTAAATAGGACTTAGTTTAACCTAGATTTCGAAATCTTCATTAATAACTAGATCCTAGTTAAACAGTGATTTTTCGAATCACCTCCGAAAATTGGAACCCTCGCGAAATTCATGTCCGAGTGCACCATAAACGAGACTGATTGTCTTCTAGGAAAAATGCTCTTTATTTTGGAGTAGCAATAAAAAGAGCTCAGACAGTAATAAGGCAAACCAGGCCACCTCTGCCACAAAGCTGCCTCCGGTTAAGGGGAAGGTGTTGCGGGAAGCCAGACTGTAGGTGGGTACCCCGTCAAGGTAACACGCTTTTCTCTCATCCTCATTTGATTAAACTTCACTTCAAACCAATCAAATGAAACGTTTGCTGTCCACATCTCCCAGCCATGCCCTCCTGGCAAGCTTTGACGGAATGGTGTTGTCTCATGGCTTTATTTGGGGCAATTTAGATGTCTTAATACTGGCACTTAACCAGGTTGCAGGCACATGCTCTTATTGTTTCTCCTGGTGTACCTGACCTGCAGCCCTAATAATATCAGCAGGGATCGGGGGAAAAGTAGGATTGGTGTGAGGAAATACTTTTCTTGCCTATTTTCCCCCCATCTCCGAGTGTTTGGGATGCAGAGGTAAGTTTTTGGAATGGGTAAAAACTCGTGGGGTAACAGAGGTCAGTCCACTGGTGGGTGTCACCCCTCCCCTGCATGCAGGGAGCCTCAACAGAGAGGCTTTCAAGAGGGGATTTCTGATGTATAAAATATCTGGGTTTGTATTACAGGAACACAAAATCACTGAGTCGTTGAGGTTGAAGGGACCTCTGGAGGTCATCTATCCCAATCCCTCTGCCCAAGCAGAGTCACCTAGCTCAGCACCATGTCCAGATGTCTCTTAATGTCTTCAGGGATGGAGATTCCCCAGGGCGACCTGTTCCCGTTTTTACAGTTTTCACAGGAAAAAAAAAAAAAAAAGAAAGAAAAAGGAAAAAAAAGTATTTCTTAATGTCCAGATGGAATCCCCTGTGTTTAAGTGCCCCTTGGCTCTTGTCCTGTCCCTGGACACCACCAAGAAGAGCCTGGCTCTGTATTTACACCCTCCCTTCAGAAACTTGTTCACAGTGGTAAGATCCCCGTGAGCCTTCTCTTCTCGAGGCTGAACAGTCCCAGTTCTCTCAGCCTTTGCTCACATAAGAGACAGTCCACTCCCAAAATCCCTTTAGTGGTTCTTTGCTGGACTCTTCCCAGTAGCTCCATCTCTCTTGTTCTGGGAAGCCCAGAACTGCACACAGTACTCCATGTATGGCCTCACCAGTGATGAGCAGAGGGGAAGGATCACTCCAGGACCTGCTGGCAACACTCCCAGTGCAGCCCAGGACACATCTGGCTGCCTTTGCTTCCCGGCCATGCTGCTGGCTCACCTTCAGCTCAGTGTCCCCAAGACCCTCAGGTCCTTTTCTGCCAAACTGCTCCAGAGCTGAGTGACCTTTAGCATGTACTGGTGTGTGGGGTCATTCATCCCAAGTGTAAGACCTTGTACATCCTCTTGTGGAACCTCAGGAGGGTTCTTCCAGTCCGTTTCTCAGCCTGCTGAGGTCCCTCTGGTGTACCAGCCACTCCCCCAGTTTTTGCAGATTAATAAAGATGTTAAACAGGACTGGACCCAGTATTAACCCCTGGTGTACACTGATGGTTACTGGCCTCCAACTCAACGCTCTGGGCCTGCTGTTCAGCCAGTTTTCAGTCCACCTCACTGCCTGCTCATCCTGTCCCTACTTCATCAGCTTCCCCGTAAGGTTTTTATGGGAGATGGTGTCAAAAGCCTGGAGTCCAGGTAGACAATATCCACTGTTCTCCCTTCATCTACCAAGCCAGTCATTTCATCATAGATGATCAAGCAGAATTTCCCCTTGGTGAAGCCCAGTGACTACACTTGATGATTTATTTCCTTCCTGTGCCTGGACATGGTTCCTAGAATTAGCTGCTCCATCACTTCCTCAAGGATGGAGGGAGGCTGACTGGTCTGTACCTCCTGAGGTCTTCCTTCTTGATCTTTTTCAAGATAGAAGTGACATTTGCTTTCCTTCAGTCTTTGGCCCCCTCTCCCCATTGCCAGGACTGGTCAAAGACAACAGGGAATGGCCTTGCTGTGACATGAGCCCACTCATCCCCTCAGGGTCCGTGGATTTGTGCATGTCGAGGTTCCTTAGGTATTCTCTGACCTCATCCTCTTCCACCGAGGGTGCATCTTCCTTGCTCTGGACTTTCCCCTGGTTTCTGGGGTCCCTTGCCTCATTCAGCCCCAGGCCCACATGGTTCCCTCCTCTTTCTTTTGTCACCTGGGGACTTGGAGGAGCCTTTCTTGTCTCTGACATCCTTGTCTGGATTCAATTCCGGTTGGGCTTTGGCTTTCCTACCTTCATCCCTGCATGCTGGGAGAGTTTCCCTGTGTTCCTGCCAGGTGACCAGTCCCTGCTCCACCTTCCATGCGTTTCCTTTCTGCATTTGTGTTTGGCCAGGAGCTCCTGGTTCATCCATGTTGCCCTGCTGGCATTTTTTCCTGGCTTGGGATGCTTGTTAGGGTGGACTGTTCTTGAATTTGGAGGAGGTGATCCTTGAATATTAACCATCTCTTTTGCCCTGACTGTATCCCCTCACCTGAGGTCTGTAGACACTTTTAGAGTCATAGACACATTAAGGCTGAAAATTCCTCCAAGATCTTCAAGTCCAAACTTCAACCAAATGCCACCATGCCCAAAGAGTCTCCAGGTGTTCCTGCTGGTATCACTGGTGCCCACGCTGGAGCAGCAATGGGCAACAGTCAAAGGGTTAGACAAGCCTCACAGTCCCTCCACAACACCCCAATCCACATCCCCAGCAAGCAGAAGTCTCTGGATGAGGGGCAGGTTGGTGCCTCTGTCCCCAGCAGCAGGAAGTGACCCACTGCTGTCACCTGCCGCTTCCTCCAGGGGTTCTTGCATTAATTAGGGTCAGGGCCCACGTGATTTAGGGTCAGGGCCCACGTGGTCTGTTCGAAGGCGTATCTGGCTCCTGCTCAACTTGGAGGGTGGTGAACCTGTTTTGTGGGTGTAAATGTGTTTAGGTGAGGAGGAGACATTGTGGTGCCAGAAAGCATCAGCTTCCACCCTTCCCCAGAGGCTGCACCTGCCATTATCCTAGGAGTGGGTGCTGCCTGTGCCTGCTGCACGGGTGCCTGGGGGTCTCCAAGCTCTTCTGTCCCTCAGCAGCCTGTCCCTGTCCCTTCCATCCCGGATGCTGTGCAGCACGCTGGCTGTCCCACAGCTCCTCCACACAGCTCTTCAGGCCGGGTGTTCGGGTGGTGCTACAGCTGCTGGTGGGCAGGAATGGAAATAACCTCGTTTTGGTAGGGCAGGGGGCACAAAAAGGAGGTACAAAAATCTCCGGTTTCATGAAAGGGTCCTTGGCCACTGAGAGAGGCTTGGGGTGGGCATGGCGCGGGTGGGGACGCAGTGGCACCGCCGGGGGTGGCCAGGCTGTGACCTCTGTCCCTCCCCTGCAGAGAAGCGCCGCCGAGAAGAGCCCCCGTCCCCCCGCCAGGCAGAGCAAACCTCCCCCCTCCTCCGAGACCACGCCGCTGCTGCACGACACCGACAGCCCGAGCCAGGAGCAGGACGATGCCGAGGCCTGAGCCGCCCGCCCTGGCACGCTTCCCACGGGGACACGCTTCCCACGGGGACACGCTTCCCACGGGGACACGGCCACGCCGCAGGTGACACCTGCTTCGCATCCCCAGAGCTCTCTGGAAGGTGACGTCCTGGGCGGCTCGGCGGAGACCCTGCACAGCACAGCAAACCACGGGATGGTCCTGCTGCTCAGCATTTCTGCTCACCCAGAGACCTCGTCCAGACACTCAGCACGGTGTTCAACAACCCCTGTCCCCAGGGGCCAGCCTGAGCCACGGCCCCTCTCTCCGGTGGAATGAAGATGGTTGCTGACTGATCTGAGAAGTTATTTGCAATTTTAAACTGCCTATTGCTAGGGATAAAAGGCACTTTAATGGGAGCCTTTAAAATAAATGAGGTTTGTATAGGTAGCACTGATGGGATTTAGTGATCTCTTTAAAAGCCACTGTTCATCTCACCAAATGGGGCACGCTGTCCTGGAGCCACTCACAGTTTTATTGCCACTTGATGTAACTGGACTACACTGCAAATCATTTCTGGGTGCTGTCACTTCAGTGATGTCTCTTCCCACAGTACCTGGAGCCTGCCTGGGGTTGCTCCAGCCTCTGCATGTGTTGGAGAGTAGTGGTGACTTTTCAAGCTCCAGTTCTGTGCCATGACCTTGTGCTCCACAGCGATTCCAGCTCACAGCCCTGTTGCTTAATCTCTCCCCAATGTAGGTGACTGCGTGAGATGAGCCTTGGCAAAAGCTCGGTGGCACATCTGAGCTGTCACTCAGCTCCTGGCAGTTGTCCCTGCTGCCTGCTCGGCCATCCAGGATCAGCTCTGCCGTGGCCATCGGCACTGGGAGGCCGTCAGTGGCTCTGGTCACACTGCCTGACCACGGGAAGGGGGAAGCTTGACCTTGTCCTTGCGTGTTAATGAAAATATTTGTGCTTTTGAGAGGGAGGAATATGTGCAATCATGGAAGTAACAATGGCCTTAAGTAGGGTTTGATTAAAGTATTGCAGATTTCTGAGATGTTGTGTTGGGTGACCTGGGGCTGGACGTTACCTGGGGGTGGGTGGTCTTGGGTTGCACTTTAGAGGGAAGGAACCCCGAAGCCCAGGAATATTTTTGGGAAATTACTAGTCAGTAGTTGTCTACCACACCTGCCTGGCACACTTCCAGCCAGGAGCTTGGGAAAACCAAAGGGGCCGGTGCTGGAGCATGTGGCAAGGATGAGACAGAGGTGGGGAATCTCTGCTCTGTCTTGACACAGAGGACTTGTTGCACCGTGTGTGCCGTGGATACTGTTGGGGTCTGGAAAGCTTTGTCCAGGACAGCCCTGTGACTTCCTTGTGGGATAAGCAATACTTTCCTCTTACACCTCCATTCCTCTTGCTGGGCAGGGAGAGCACAGGACCTCAACCAAACTCTTCCGGGGCCAGTGCATTCCTTGCTGGCCATGTCCCAGTCCTGCCTGGGCCTGGGCTGCCTGACCATGGAAACAGCCCTGATACAGCCCCGGGCACAGTGGGGAAATGGGCTTTGGTCCGTGGGTTGAACTGCCCAAGTGTGTCTTGCAGGTATGACAGCACTGGCCAAGTCCCTTCTGGTGGCCACTGCTGCTGGGTGTTCTCTGTGCCACAAATCCCCATTGGGAGTGATTCTCGAACTGCAGCTGTAAACTCACTCTGGCCTTGAATCCAAATGTATCCGTTGGCAAACAGCAGCTCACGCTCACGCCCGGTGGAGCCGGGAGTGGGGCAGAGGCTCTGGGACACCACAGGGTACAGCAGCAATAACCACCCGCGGGCTCCCTGCGAGAGGCTTTAATGACATTACGGTGCTAATTGCAGTCGGACGAGTGAACTCAAATAAAACACGGGAATACCGCTCTGAGCACAAGCCTCGGCGGGTGGTTTTTTTTTGTGGTTTCGCAGAAGAACAGGTTGCAGGAGCTCTTTTTGCTTTTGCCGGCGGTGGGGCCGCGGGGGCTCGGCGGGATCGCGGCGCTGCTGCAGCGCTGCCGTGCGGCCGCCCGAGGGCGCTGTGGGGCCGCGGACACTGCGGGGCCGGGGTGGGCACGGGGGGANGGGACAGGGGGGATGATCCTGGGGGACAGAGGGACCCAGGGGGGATGATCCTGGGGGACAGAGGGACAGGGGGGATGATCCTGGGGGACAGAGGGACCCAGGGGGGATGATCCTGGGGGACAGAGGGACAGGGGGGATGATCCTGGGGGACAGAGGGACCCAGGGGGGATGATCCTGGGGGACAGAGGGACCCAGGGGGGATGATCCTGGGGGACAGAGGGACAGGGGGGATGATCCTGGGGGACAGAGGGACCCAGGGGGGATGATCCTGGGGGACAGAGGGACAGGGGGGATGATCCTGGGGGACAGAGGGACCCAGGGGGGATGATCCTGGGGGACAGAGGGACAGGGGGGATGATCCTGGGGGACAGAGGGACCCAGGGGGGATGATCCTGGGGGACAGAGGGACAGGGGGGATGATCCTGGGGGACAGAGGGACCCAGGGGGGATGATCCTGGGGGACAGAGGGACAGGGGGGATGATCCTGGGGGACAGAGGGACCCAGGGGGGATGATCCTGGGGGACAGAGGGACAGGGGGGATGATCCTGGGGGACAGAGGGACCCAGGGGGGATGATCCTGGGGGACAGAGGGACAGGGGGGATGATCCTGGGGGACAGAGGGACCCAGGGGGGATGATCCTGGGGGACAGAGGGACCCAGGGGGGATGATCCTGGGGGACAGAGGGACAGGGGGGATGATCCTGGGGGACAGAGGGACCCAGGGGGGATGATCCTGGGGGACAGAGGGTCTCGGGCACGGTCAGAGCTCCTCGGCCCCGAATCCCCGCACGCTGCGCTCCGGTTGTTTTCTTCCTGTACTTCAGTCACCTTGTTGGCTGCTTGTGAATTTTCCAACTCGTTTTAAAATGCTTCTCACAACCCCGAGTCCTTCCCCGGCCCTGACTCACTCTCCCTTGCCAATTCCCTTCGTACACCGTGTTCAGGGCTGTCACAGCCCCAACGCCCCCGGTGCAACACCCCCCTCTCCTCTGCCAGGCCAGGTTGAAGTCATTCACCCTCTCCCGAGGATTTTAATTGGCCCCCACTGGCTCAGTTATCATCACAACAATCTCGATTTACTGTTGGGAGCCGTGGGAGCCGCCTTTCACCCGGCCTGGCACAGCCATGGGAAATGAAGGGGTCATCTCCATCCACCAGGCACTTCATCACCAAGGGGGAGCTGTCAGGGCTCGGTGTCTGCTTCCCCCAGGATGTAACAGAGGCTCCACTGTCTCCTCTGGAAGAGAGAAAAGAGATAGCACAACCTTCTCCATCCACACTGGGGGTAGGGTGCTTTTATGGGCTTTTCCCATTCCCTGAATCCATCTGTATCCCGCCTTTCCTGAAGCACCCCCAGCCTGGCCATCCTCCGGGGGTAAAGGGCTGAGGAGGTGGTTTAGACCCCCTACACCAGGAGCAATCTCTGTGTTATCCCCTCCACCTGTGCCTCATCGCTCCCAGGTGTTCATTGTTATCTGTGCTGGGTTAAAACCCTGTGCTGCAGGGGGGGGCTCTGGTTTGAGCTCCGGCGAGGCTCTGCTCTGGAGTGGATTTGCTCTGCTCCTCCTCATCGCATCCAGGTCTGTTCCTGAGTTGTGGCTCTCGTCTCCTGCATGCAGGACTCCTCCAGCAGTGGCCAAATCCTCCAGCGCTGCAGGGCGGTGAGTGGGGTTGGTGCTGGGATGGTTGGGGGCAGATGCATCTCTTGGGGCAGAGCTCTGGCTCTTGTTGCTTAAAAACACCCGAAAAAACCCACAAGAAACAAACAAACAGAGGCACGTGTAGCTGTTGCAGTTGTGGTATGGTGATGTTTGATGGGGAAGCGTTTTTCCTCCTGGAGGTTACGGGGTACCCAGGTTTATGTCCCTGCAGTGTGGGACTGCAGGACTCGAAATCCAGGCGAGAGGTGCCTGGAGGAGATGAAGTGACTTGTGGCACCTGCTTTCTTTTGCATTTGGCTTCAACGAGCCTTTCTGTCTGGAAGAAAATAGCTGGAGGGAGGACAAGCAGCTCATGTGGCTCTGGAGGAGAGCCTGCGCTGTGCCTGGGCACTGCGGGGTTTGCCTGTGCTCCTGTGCTGGCTGGGTTTAATCCTGCCTTGGGCAGGGCTCTGCGGTGCGGGGTTTGCCTGTGCTCCCGGGCTGGCTGGGTTTAATCCTGCCTTGGGCAGGGCTCTGCGGTGCGGGATTCAGGCCCTGGGTGATGCGTGGAGCTTGAACCAGCCCCCCTCCTTTGTGCAGCCGGGGGTTCAGCCTGGGTCCCACTCCCCGGGCTGTGTGTGGGGCTCTGTGCTGGTTTCAGCCCGTGCTGGAGGCGTTCCTGTGCTGGGTGCTGCAGTGCTGGCCCCGGGCTGCCCTCTGTGCTTGGCCAGCTCAGCTCTGTGCAGCTGCCTTGGCTGTCACCCAGCCTGCCCGAGGGGTGCCCAGCGCTGCAGAGAGCTCTGCCCGTGCCCCTTCCCTGGCAGCACGGCCCGGGCACAGCGCTGGGGGAGCTGGCCTTGCCCCTGGGTACCCCTCCCCTCGTGGAAGCGTGGGGAGACCCACATCGGGTGTGTTGTCGTGGCAGGGAGCAAGCACAGGCTCTGCTGGGCTTTGGCAGTGAAGCCTCAGCTCTCGAGGGTGTGTTGGATGTCGGTGTTAAACTTTAATGCCTCGTTGTGGGAGCGTGACTAAATGTCCTTCCACCTCCTGCTCCTGAGGATGCAGGAGCTTGGTTTTATTGCCTTGCCAGTCACCAGAGTCAGGGCTGGACTGACATTTCTGGGAATGAGCCTGTCCCTGCACAAGCTCCTCCACCCAGGGCTGCCAGAAATTCTCCTGCCCTTCAAAAAGGGAAACAAAACCTCCTGTACTTCTTGCTTTGAGCTGTTGTTTTAACTGAGCAGTGAGAGCCACAGTCTCCTCTCTTTGGGATGCTCCATTCCTGCTGCTGTGGGCACAGGGCTTCCCAAATCACCCTGCTACCACTTTCTGTGTCTGTTCACGTGCCAAACCTCAGCTCTGCTGGGTAAACCAGACCACAGCCCCACACGGAGCCCCTGTTTCCCTTCCCCAGGCCGTGTGCATCCATGTGGGGTGATCCTGCTGCAATCCGAGCCTGTGGGGCTCTGAGTGGGGACATGCAGCCAGCTCAGATCCACGCTCCCTGTGTTTGGTGGCTCCCTGGGAGCACGAGTGTTCTGGAGGAAGAGAAACAATTCCTAAAAAGGAGCAGTCAGATGGAAAATTGATACCAAATGGTGCTATCAGTCCCTTGAGGAGCAAGGTTTGATCCCTCAACCCGTGGTTCCTGGGGGTTAGGACAGAGGTGCACAATGCTATTTTAGAGAATTTTCTTTTTAAAAAGCGTATTATTTTCCCTCCTTTTGTAAGTTCCTACTTTTCCCAGGCACGAACTGGCTTCAGATTTGATGCTGCTTGGGATCTGTGTCGTGTCTGCAGGATGAGGAGGGTCTGAGAGCTGTGCCCAGCCCTTCCCCACCTGCTTCACGGGTTCTGCAGGACCAGGGACCACCCCCAGCAGCTGATCTGGGATCAGGGGCTTCGCCAGCCCCACGGGGGGGTTATTGTCCTCAGGTGGGGATAATCCTCATTGGGCAACACCTGGGGTCTGCCTGCCTGGTGATCCTTCCCANATCGGGCACCACCTGGGGTCTGCCTGCCTGTTTCCCAGCCTGGTGATCCTTCCTGTCCTCAGGTGAGGACAATCCTCATCGGGCAACACCTGGGGTCTGCCTGCCTGGTTCCCAGCCTGGTGATCCTTCCTGTCCTCAGGTGGGGATAATCCTCATTGGGCAACACCTGGGGTCTGCCTGCCTGGTTCCCAGCCTGGTGATCCTTCCCGTCCTCCCTGCCTGCCCCTGTGACTGTGGATGTTGCTGCTGAGTGTTCCTGGGGGTATCCAGCTGCATTTCTGGGCTTAATAACGTCGTTTGTAGCACTGTCAAAAACCCCACCTCCCTAGGTGCCCCAGCTGCTTTCTGTCTTTGCCATCTGGACTGGTTCCCGGACCGGTTCCTGTAGGAAATTGCCTCCTGGGCAACCGGTGCCACAGACAGGAGGCTTCACCTCGTGCCCACAAGCTGGGGGGCTGGTGGCTCACAGTGTCCCCCCACTCACAGAGCTGAGCACGAGGCACTGCACAGGCCTGGAAGCCATCAGAGGGATGAGAGAGCTGAGCTTTGCAGCTGAGCTTCCAGGGAAGGAATTTCCAGCAACTGCAGATCCATCCCCAAAGAGAGCATTTCAAGGAATTACCCTCTTCCCCCTTGCCGCAGACTTCCTCTGCTTTTCCAAGTAAGTCTCTGGCTTGGGGCCATTTTTGTAGTAACCGGAGCAGAGCAGATCCATGGGAACATCCGGGGCTGGAAGTTGGTGTTTTCCAGGTTCACAGCCCATGGCTCTTATCTGCATTAAGTGTCCCCAGTTCCGACACGGAGCCTCTCTCTCTCAGCTGTCTCCCTCGTGAGCACTGTGTTTCCAGAGCTCTGGATGCCACGAGGAGCAGCAAAACCACCTTCACGACAACAAAAATAAACGGTGATGAGGGGTTTTTTTTGAGCACTGCTTTAGCGAGCAGCAATTGCTGGTGTTGGTAACCCAGTCCCCTCCCTCGGGGCAGGGCTGCTCCAGGTGTGCTGAGCATCCTAGAGGGGTGCAGGGGAAACCAAACAGCTTCTCTGCCCCCAGAGACCAAGGGCAGTCCCTGCCTGCCTGCAGAGAGCTGCCAGACAGCCCATGGTTGTGTTTCCCCCCCTCTGCAGAAGATGCTCTGTTTACAGCATTAATTTTCATGCCCTGATGGGAATAGGGAGCAGTCTGGGGGCTCTGGAGGAGGTGACCCCTCTCCCTGGCAGCCAGGGCTGAGGGCAGGGATGGCATTCCCCCTCCCCACCCAAACAGTGCTCGGTGTCCTGGCGGGTGCAACCCTGTACCTTGTGGATGTTCTTCAGCTCATAAATACTCCCCTGCCCTCCTCAGTGCCCCTAGCAAATAAATTATCTGAAGCTGCATTTCCCCATTTCAAAGCCTCCTGAAAGAAACCAGAGGGTTTAGCAGCCCTGGCTGGCTGGAGTGGTTCACATACCATCCATCTGCTTGCATTTGATCTACTTCATCCTGTGTTAAGTAATCCTTGCAGGCCCTCTTTGTGCCTGTAAATCACTGGGGCATGTCACAGGCTGTAAATGAGCGGGGTGAGAGCGTGTCCCACCCCTTCATGTGATCCAAAACGTCCCCCTGCCCCA
The DNA here is from genome assembly GCA_013397845.1 of Melanocharis versteri. Classification (NCBI taxonomy): domain Eukaryota; kingdom Metazoa; phylum Chordata; class Aves; order Passeriformes; family Melanocharitidae; genus Melanocharis; species Melanocharis versteri. The sequence continues at coordinate 588,077 of VZTG01009063.1, read as the reverse complement.
GAAAAATCATCCTTGTTAAATTGGAACTGCAGCTTGCAGGCTTGGGATGGGTGGGAGTGTGCCCGGCCCCCCAGGTGTGTTTCCATGTGGGACTGGAGCAGGATGCTCACCTGGTGGGGCAGATCCCTAGGGATGCAGTTTGGGTGTCGCTTTTTTTTGCGTTGCATCACTAGTTTGATGCTTTTTGTTGGAGTTTTATTGAAGAGATGGGACTATTGTAGTTATATACGATTTATTACTTAAGATAATAAACAAGGTTTCAGTTTTAAAGGTCGTGAGGTTAAGTAACAAGTCATTATAACAGAGGATAGTCACGGGTTTTAGGGTTATATGATAATTTATAATTTTTTGGTTTAATAAGTAATTAACACGAAACTTTGTTTTAACTCGATAACTTATTACTTCTAGTACTTTTTGCTGCCATGCATCTGTTCTTCTATTAATCAAGTGCCAGGTTACGTATATTTATGTGTTTCTATTATAATATCTAAATTCTTAACTTAAACTATAGAATTACACTACTATACTTAAAACTTTTTACTAAATCACTTAACACGTATTTTTACTTATAACTATAGAAACACAGGTTTATGATTTTCTTGCTTAAGATTTATACGTCTGGTTATTACATTAACTTTAGCTCCTTCCAAGGCTGTAAATTAAATCTATTATTATCTTCAGAGGTTTTAACCTCTCGGTGTCCAACATTTGGGGATGGGTTTGGTGTCCTCCTGTGTGTGCCTTGGTCTGGGTGCTCCGAGCTCACCCCTGCCTGTGTCCCCCAGAACCTTCCTGAGCCACCCATCAACTGCGGCTGCCCTCTGGCATCTTCTGCACCTCCTGCCCTACCCAGCTTGCCTTCCATCCCTGGAATTTCCCGGGACAGAGAAGGAACTCTGCCTCCCCCCTAGCCCCTGCTGGTCAATAGGGTTTTAACCCACGGAATCTGTGTGATTCCACAAGTCCCCCTTGCAGCCAGGCTGTGGCTGCCTCCCCTGTAATAAATCAAAGATTATTCCCCTCTTCCCCACCGCCTCCCCTCAAAGGTTGCTATTGCTCAGCTGTGGCCTGACTTTAATTACAAATTAAGAGCAGCTGAGTGGGCACTAGGTGCTGTTAATTGGCTTTCCAGGAGAGGTTTCACGGGGAAAGCTGAAGGGACTGGTGATTGATCTGCGTGGCTCCTCATGTGCAGTAGCTCAGCCTGATACGAGCCCTGTGCCAGGCCCCAAATTCAGCACTCTGGGTGTCACTTGTCCAAAAACTGCAGCCAGCCTCGAGGCTGCGAGGTACTTTTCCCCTGCTAATTGAAGCCTCAGGGGCTCAGAGCCCCGCTGCCTGCGCTGGGATGGATTTTCAGCTGCTGAGAACAAATTCCAGGGGAGGATGCTGAAATAAAGCAGATGGGATGGTTCTGGAGGTCAGAGCGAGGAGGGGATGCACTGCCAGGCATCGCGTGATGAAAACATACTTACTGCTCCGGCAGCTGTCAAAGCCCAAACAGATGAGGCAAGGTGCCCAAGGAGTGCGCAGGGATCTCATTTACCTGGTAATTAATGGAAATCGTGAGACAAATCAACACACGCTCCCTGCGGAGAGCTTCGCGCTCCGGTTTCGAGCTGCTGGTGGAGAGCAGCGAGTGGGGCTGAGACAGGGCTCCGTCCCCGACAGAGCCCCCGGTCATTTGCTCGGTTTAAATATTTGTTATATTTATTAAATCTTCATGGGTTGGTTGGGTTTTGGGGTTTTTTTGTTTTTGGGGGTTTTTTTCGCCCCCAGAGCAGCGCTGTGCTCTGCGGGGCTCTCGGACAGGAGCGGGGATGCTCGCTCTGGCTCAGGGATTCAAGGGAGCGCTTTGGTTCCCCCGCTCCTTGTTTATTCGCTGTGTTGCGAGACGGTTTTGCAAAACGAAGTCTCTGGAACAATTAGTGCCAGTCAGGCTTGCTGACAGCCCAGCCCCCGGAGCGTGAGCTGAGCTCTGCAAGGCAGCGTCCGGGTTTTGCCTGCTCCTGGGGGTTTCTGGGAGGGGGAAATAACCCCAAAACAGCACAGGTGAGCACATAACTCACCTCGTCAGTCTCCTGCCAGTAGTTAGCAACTGGCAGGATGCCTGAAGCATAAGGTTTGTGATCCCTTCCAAAAATTGCATCTGAATGTTAACTGACGTACAGTAAATGCCAAATCCCTTCTGAATCTTGCTAAAAATCTCAGTTTAAAATATGCAGGCGACCTTTCTGTCTTTCTGAAAAAGCTCCCTGCTTCTGGAAATTAAGAAAAATAAGAAAGGAAGCCAGAGAAGCAACCTCTTGCTACTGGATAAAAACATATATTCTTGAGGTTGTGTGAAGGGGCACAGCTTCCCTGGCTGCAGCAGAGGTGGGTCAGGGTCCCCTTTGCAGGCTGGACTTGAAGCAGATCATTGAACTGCTGTAAAAAACCTCACCCAGACATCCTGACAGGAGAAACTACAGAAACCCTGCCTGAGGAATTGGTGGGCTCCTGCTCTCTTTGATATCCCTCACATTATAATTAAGAGATAATGTCAATAGAATAAAACATTGTCTCAGGATAATGGTCTCCTGCTGCTACAGGAGTGTCAAGGTGAAGTCAAATCATTTATCAAAAACGAACGTTGAGGCGAGTCTGGGACGTTTGTTTTCCCAGCAAGAGGCATTAATCCTGGAGCAACAACATTGCGGTGCTTTTATTTCTCCCGTGCCCGGTGATTGATGCCAGTGCATCGTGGTGCCTGAGAGCCGGGGGCGGCTGAGCGATGGGCTCTCCTGCCAGCCGCATTGACCAGGGGCATTTTGACTTGTTGGAACAGATAACAGTAAATCCGGGAGTGCTGGCTGGTGCGGGTGTGCATCACAAAGTGGGGTTTTTCCTCCCGAAGGTGAGCAGGGCTGCTCTGCCTGGCCAGGGTGTGGTTTGGGGGCTGTGCTTGCCTTGCTGCTGCAGCTAGAGGAGGGCTGCTTCTTCATTTACCGTGCTGGGCTAATCTCAGAGCCTTCTCCCAGCCCGGTTTCACGCTGCTTTAGAGGGTTTTGGGGTCCCCTTTGAACGGTGGGGCTGGGCTTGTGCAGGGCTGAGCAGCTCGCTTGGCTTTATGCATTTATTGAGGTACTGCTGAGCGTGAATACTCACAGCTCAGACACGGGGAATGTCTGTGCATCCAGGTCCTTCAGCAGAGCCTGGGGCAGCCTCAGCCCCATCCCTGGCACCCACGAAGGGCTGGGAAAACCGCTGCTGTCTGCCACAGCACCTGCTGCAATTGCTGGTGCTCTGGGCTGGGCAGAGGAGAGGAGCAGCCTCTGCCTCCCGCCCTCAGTTTGCACTGGGAGAAATTGTGAGGTCAACACTTGCAATTGAATATGTTTAAGTGGCAATTAGACTCGAAACAAAGTCCCAGGAGGGTGTACATAAACTCTTTCAGAATTTCTTCTTTTTTTTCTCCTCCTGGATTCGTTAGTGGAGAGAATTACACATCCAGCAAGCATTCGGGCTGCGGAGGAGAACAAGTGCTTTGTACCGTCTCCAAATGCCAACTCTGTTTTTCTGAGGCAGCGCTGGCACCTCCTGCTCAGAAGCTGCCTGCTGGCAGGAGCACGGCCAGGTCTGTGAGACCCGAGCCCTGGGAGGGGACAGTCCCCTCTGCCAATAAAGTTTTGTGCCTTTTGTGGGAGAGGCAGGGTTGTTAGGCTGGAGCAAAACTCTTTCATACACAGGGTGGTCCCATAAGAACTAATTGGAGGTGATTTTGACTCATGATATACTCTTAAACTTACTGTAAACTTAAAAATTATGTACTCTTAAATCATGGACTCCTTGCCCTGCTCTGGAGGCATCCAAGCCCCGTGGCAGCAGGTGGTGTCCAGATGAGCAATTTGCCCCATTAATTGGTGCTGTGAATCCTCCAGTGCAGCATTTTGCACCGAGAGGCCCTCAGCAGCTTGGGTCAGGACAAGGACTGGGATGCACGTGGATTTTGGGTGCAGATTCTGCCTTTTGAAGCTCTGGGTGGTCCTGCTCTCCCTGCAGCGTGGGGGAGCTGCTGCCTTCCAATGACTCCCAGATGTCTGCTCACCGCAGCTGAGTTGGGCAGGGCCAGTGCATCCTGCTGGGGGCAGCTCAGCCAGGACAGGGCCACATTTTGGTCAGGTTTTTATTATATTCTCTCGTTTGCTGCCTGTAGGAAGGGGCAGGGGCCATGGAAAGCACTCTCTCTTTTAAGAGGTGAAATGGTTTGGAGCGTGGCTGGGTTGTGCTGCCCAGCAGCTTACACCAGGGCAGATCAAAGCTTAGAAAAAAAAAATAAATTAAAAATTAGATTCTTCAGTTGAGAACCCCAAATCCATGGGTTTGCCAAGAGGGTCGTGGAGGCAGAACTGGTTCTCCCCCTGGGACTGAGGACACTGTGAGTCAGGTGCTTATAACCATAATTTCACTTGTGTGGCATTGGGCAGGTTAACTGAAAGAGGGGAGGGAAGAAACACTGCATCCTCTGGGCTGGTGTTGAGCTCTGAGCCCGGGGAGCTCCAGCTTGTTTAAAAAGGGACAATTTCCATCCCCATCCACCCACCCTCAGCGAGGGGGCACTCAGGCTAAACTCAGCTGTGAGGTGGGCACTGGAGAGCAGAACTGGAGGAAAGCCTTGCCCCGCAGCTGCCCACCCAGCCTGAGGCACAACAAGCTCCTGCAGCGTGGCCAGGTGGTGATTTAGCCAGGAAACGATTCATGCCAAGTGAGGGGTGCTCGGGGCAGCCTGAGCCCCAGGAGCACCTTGTGCTGGGCACTGGGGGAGCGCAGGTGCCCCTCAGGGTCTGTGTGTGCCACGCTGGCCCTGTGCAAGCACCAGTGAAGATGTCGAGCTGCTGTGCGTGGGGAAATAAATCACAGTGTTATTTTCCTGCCCACAGCACCAAGGGGTCTTCTGGTGTGGCGTGAGGGGAGGGGGTGATTTCAGATCTGTGCTGTGCTGGGAACGAGGGCTCCTCTGTGCCACCAGCACCAGGCACTGCTGCTTGCAGCCCCTTCCCATGGTGCTCACGCTCCAAACCATTTCACCTCTTAAAAGAGAGAGTGCTTTCCACGGCCCCTGCCCCTTCCTACAGGCAGCAAACGAGAGAATATAATAAAAACCTGCCCAAAATGTGGCCCTGTCCTGGCTGAGCTGCCCCCAGCAGGATGCACTGGCCCTGCCCAACTCAGCTGAGGTGAGCAGACACATCTGGGAGTCATTGGAAGGGAGCAGCTCCCCCACTGCCCTGGCTGTTCGTGGCCACCAGCCTGATCCACCCGGGAATTGGGGATGTGGCCACCAGCTCGCCCTGGTGGGCTGCCCATCGCTGTGGGCACCAGCAGCAGCTGCTCTCACCTGAGGCTCTGTGTCCTCTCACCTTCGCTCTGTGCAGTGGGAGGGCACGACCGTAAGGTATTGCCGTGGTCTGGCAGTGGTCAAAGAGAAAAAGAATAGGTGGAGAACTTGGAATGATGGAGTGCTTTGAGGCAGACCTTTGCTGTCAGAGCGAAGCAGCAAGCCCTGATTTAAACAGCGCCTTCGGTGACTGACCTCCACCGAACAAACCCATTTACAGTGTCTTGTTTCTCCTCGCTGTTTAACTACCAGAGTTCAGAGACGATTCCTTAAATGTTAATGGTGCAGGAATTTGGAAACTTTCCCAGAGTTGCTAGGGGAGCCGTGCAGGAATATGTCTGCTGTGCTGGTGCAGTTCAATTTCCTGCTGAACATCAGGCGGGCTGTTCTCGCCTACTGCTTTGTAATTAAAGTGCTGAAAGACCATCACTCTCCGATGATGGTGCTCAGATTCACCCCCGGGTGAGGGCCAGCTCTGTGCCTACCTGCAAGGAGGACAGGTTGCAGAATATTTATAGATCAGTCCCGGCCTGCCCTCATCCTGCTGCTGCCACCCCAGAGCTGGAATGGGGCTGGGGACCAGCCTCTGTACCCTGGACTGACCGACAGACCCCACGGCCCAAATCTGCATCCCTCGTGCTGCCATCCGTGGTGGGGTCAAACTGAGGTTTGACCCTCAGGGGACAAACTGAGGGCTTGTCCCCGTCCCTCAAACAGCTCATCCACAGGGCTCAGCGTCAGGAACGTGGCAGGGGACAGTCTTCCTTCTGTGGCTGTGTGTGGCTCTGCCCAGCAGAGTGAGTTTGGGCCACGCCCGGGAGTATCAGAACTTCCCAAGTCCTTTTTCCAGAGGAGCGTAGCTGGTTTGGAACACGCTGCTGGGTTTCATCAAAGCTGAGCTCAGGGCAATGACCCTGGACATGTGTCAGCCTGAGAGGTCGTCGTCCCACTGCTTCCTGCAGTGGGGTGGTGTCAGTGTAAATTCATTAAACCCTTGGGGCTGGAGGGCAAAGCGTAGAGTCCCACACTGGGCATGCAAAGTTTATTTATCAACCCCCCCTGCTCACAGCAAAGGGGTTCCTGGAGCCCCCTCCATCCCCGAGGGATGTCCTGGAGGGCCAGCAGTGCCTCCCACCTGCGCTGAGATGGGGACACACCCTGGTTTGGGAGCAGGAGAGCCTGCTGACAGCCCCAGGGGCAGGAGCTCGCTTGGACACTGCTGGGGAAAACAAGGGCTTTACAAGGAGCCACGAGCGCTGAGCTGGCGTGTCCTGCTCCAGCTCTTTTGTCTCTGATCTTGGATCTGACTCTTTCCACCATCTCGTTAGGAACAAGTGCTTGGCCCAAGTCTCATGGCAAATTTTGACGTTTTAAAAATTGATGCCTTTTTCTGCTCATAACTTAAGCTGTCTAGTTTATCAGAGACATATGGAAAGTTTATTACATTCTTATTACAGATCCAGCCAAGTGAGCTGACTAATGAATGTGATTTTATTATTTTCTTCTTTTTTCCTCTTTTTTTTTTTTTTTTTTTTTTAAGTTAGGACTTGGCATGGAGGGCCTCCTCCAGAAGGGATAGCTTCGGGTTGAGAAATAAATCACCAGAAGTTATTTTTCCCCTCTGCCCTAAGAGTTCAGCTTGGCAAAAGCCACAGCATGTGTGATTTGGGGGGTGCAAAGCGAGGCACAGGCGGAAATCAGGGGTTTGCAGGAGGTTTGTTGTGTTGCCCCATGACAATCCCAGCAGCATCTGACAGTGTGGGATTGCTGCTCCTGCTCCATGTTGTGGGCAGGGAGCATGGATGGGCTGCCAGGATAAATTACACAAATTCACAGGAAAACAACGTTTTGCTGCTTAGAACAACTCGGGGTTTATCAATGAGGGGTAGGGGTGCTGCTGTCCTTGGAGGCCTGGAACAGCTGGGAGGATGCAAACCCGTGTGTGGTTTTTGGCAGCTGAGGGAAGTGTGGAAGTCCTTGGAGGCTGCTTTGGGGGAGCTCAGCTGGGTGCCAGGAGTGAGGTGAGGGAAGGGAAGCCCAGCCTGGGGCTGGCTGTGCTCCAGACCCCACTGCTGGGGACACTCCTGTGCCCAGCACCTTCCCCTGGCCTGGCCATCTGCCCCTGTGCAGCTCTGCTGGTGTTTTTAGGCTGAAAACAGCGTGTTTCTGTCCATTTGCTGTGCTTGGAGAGGCTGGTTCTCTCCTCCTGTGCGTCTTCCATCCCTTTCCGTGCCAGGTGTCCTCGGATGGTTCAACCCTCGCATCTCCAGAGCTGATGCTGCAGTTTCACATTTTCCAGCACAAACTTGTGCTCAGAGGATGCTCCGTCCCTTCCAGCGATGCCCTGGTAACCTGGGGGCACATCTCCCTGGGTTTTAACAGCTGTGGGCACAAATTTTAGTTTTTTTCCCTTGTAGGAACCATTTGCCTCGGCTTTGGGCTCGTTTGATTCATGAATTCAGTTGGTTATGGCTTATTGTTGGTTTTCCACTACTCACATTATCCGCCTGTGCCTTCCCTCTGCTGTTCCGTGGTTTACGGTGCCCGCTGGGACGATGACGGCAGCGCTGCAGAATGCAGGGCTTGGCTGGGCTCTTGTAGTTTTACTGCCTTGCATAATGCAGAGACCTTCAGCCCAGCTCCCGGGCTCGTCCTGCCTTACAGCTCGGGTTTCGTGGCTCCTTCCATCGCCTCGTCTGGTGGCGGTGGCCTTTTCCACTCCCCATCTGCCCCCTCCACGTCTCTCTGCTGCGCTTCTACCATCTATAGGCAAAAGCTCTTCCTCTGACTCACTGCTTGGTGCTTTCCTCCCTTCAGGCTGCTGACTTTGGCATCATTCCCTCTTGCTGTGCACGTTGCAGGGGGTAGCACACACAAGGCACTTCTCTGGGAGAGGGTTTTCTCCGCGGCACACCAGGAATCAGCCTTTGGCGGTTTTTCTCTTATTTACTTCTCCTGCATCCGCTTTTGTGGGACACGAGAGGCGTGTTTCCCTGTGGAGCCTGGTAAATCATTTCTCCTCGAGGCTCTGCTTCTTCCCTGGGTCTCTTTGGAGACCACTTTCAGGGCTTTGGATGTGTTTGTAGGTCTTGGCAGAGCGGGAGCTTCCCTGCAAGGCTGCTCAGTGAGGCAGGCAGGGATTTACACCCCGTTATCCCTGCAGCCCTTTCTCCCTGTGGCTCCACACCCAGAGTTCTGGCTGAGCCTGGGGTTGCTCTGCCCTGTTCCTCATCCCTGCTCCTCCTTCCTCTCCATCAGTGCATCCTTAAACTTGGATCCCCACACCACCGGCCATCTGGTGTGTTTTAGCCGTACAAAGAGCCATTGTTTGCTCCGGAATCCGTGTTCTGGCGAGGTAGCTCTGCTTCTGGAGCACTCTGTGGGCTTTGCCAAGGGCCCTTCTGCTCTGCTGGCAAGTGCAGGTGCCTTTGGAGCAGCCTTTGTCCCTGACAGCGGCACGGCTTGCGTTTTCTTTTCTTGCTTTTCCTTGTCTAATCACAATCCTGAAGTTTCCCACCATGAGCCTACAGTGAAAAGTGCCCCTGTTTTTTGTCAGGGATGGGACCTGGGGCTGATCCCTGACTGTCTTTCAGCGGGAGCAATGTTCTGAGCTTTGAGATTGAAATGTCTTTTCTAGCGCTAAATCTTTTAATGTCCTTTAGCATCAAATCCTCAAAGTCAGGGTCTCAGTCAAAATGTGCTGCCCAAAGCAATGTCCCTCGGGAAGCTCTGTGGAGAGGAGAGCAGGGGGTTAAAATCGGAGCCCTGCTGCCAGCTGGGGACACTGGTGCATGACAAATGCGGCTTTTGCATTTCCCTCTGCAAATGAGCCCCTAGTCAGCCTAATTTCGGAGAGAGCTGCCTCTGAACCCGAGTGACTCAGAGGAATTTGTTCTGTGCCCCGGCGGTGTCTGGCGGGGCTGCGGCAGCCTCGCAGGTTTAATTTGTAAATGCTGACACATGGCATTTCCTCACCGTCTCGTTGGGAAGGGCGGTGTGTCTGCCGGCACTTCCAATTTGTCACTGTCAGGACTGGCCCCATCTCCTGCTCATCTCTGAAATGCCTTCTGATCGCTGCCGAGGAAGTTATTGGCATATAATTCATCATTTAATATTACCAGAAGGGTTTCTTCTGCAAACATCCCAGAAATGATTATCCAGATGATGTTTGGTAGCTCTTCCTCTCACCTGCAAAAACCTCCTGCTGCTCTGCTGTAGTGCTGGGGAGAAAAACTGCCCTTGATGCGATGTCTCCTTCACCAAAAAGCCTTGATTAACACCTGGCTGAGTGCAGCAGCTCTCTGTGCCTGTGCTCTTGCAGAAGATTTTGCATTAGGGACTTTTTCAGGACTGCACCATTGGCATCTCTCATGAAGCAGCTGGGGGAGACGTTTCCCCAGACCTCACTCCTCTCTATGGAAAAAGGGTTTGAGGGTGAATAAAGGCCACTGTGGTGCCTGGATGGCACGAGGGGGCTGGTTGTGGGATGCTGTGCCCCCAGGAACAGAGAATTTTCTGCATTGCTTATCGCAGCAGTGGCAGCTTGCTCTTGCAGACGAGTGCTGAGGTGCTGCTGGGCTCTCGGGGAAAGTAGATCTGTCCCCAAAGGCTGGCACAGAGAGGGGGCAGAAGGCACCTGGGCTGCTGTCCTGGCTCAGAGCCCTGTGGTGCAGCAGGAAGGGCTGATCCTGGTGGTGCCCAGCTCCTGCTGGTGCTCAGCAGCACCCAGATGCTGTGGGAGCACCACGTGCGCTGTGGTACGGGACAGGAGGCGGCAGCTGGCTTGCACGCAGCTTTCCCCAACTCACAGCCAAAAGTGGGATGTGGGAGCTGCTTTTGGGGCTAAAACGCAGTGTTTGTCCAAAGGGGGAGTGCAAAAAATGTCTCTGCACATATGTAGTGGCACAGCCCTTCGTGTTGCCCCGGCACAGCCCCTCCACTCAGGCTTGTTTTGGCTGCTGCTCTCTCCATCTCCTGCCGGTGCCCTCGGCCTCAGCCAGGCAGTCAGCCCAAACCCCAGCTGATGTCCTGACTCGCACAGGTCAGCTTTCCTTGGAAGCCAGCTCATGGTTTTATAGTTCTGCTTTATGAGAGACATGAAAGTGATTTTTGTTGTCGCTGGTTTATGAGCCAGACTTCAAAGAATGCAATTATGCAGACTGGGCGAAGACCTGCTGGTATCTCATGGAAATCTGGGGAAAGCCACTTCCCTTCAGAGCTTGTTCCGCAGCGAGGCTGCACTTCTGTTGTTTTCATTGCATTTTCAGATTTCTGGGAGAGATGGCAGTCAGACAAGGTCTTTGGTGACTGTGGTTAACTGTTCCTTGGCTGGACCTCCTCATCCCCATGACTGGATGCCAAAGTTGGGTGATGGCTTTAGGGTTAGAGAGCATGAACTTACGGGACACAGAAGAGCCATTGCTGGGGAATCATCTCAGGAAAGGGCAAAATGGCTGGAAAAGGGATGTTTTTACCTGCAGGAGCCGGGCAGTGTTCCTGCTGCAGGCAGAGTGTTGTATCCACAGCCATCTCTCCCTCTCTGCATTGCCAGGGAAAGGTGCCAGCTCCCCATCCTGCCCTGTGCAGCTGAATGTGGCAGGAGACCCTGCCTGAAGCACAGGCAGTGCTCGTGGTGGGCGTGGGGCTGGTTCCCATCAGGAGGTGTCCGGGATCCATGACATCTTGGTAATTTTTCTCTTTGCAGAGGGATTGTGCTCTCAAGCGTCACAGCTCAAAAGCCAGCTTTCCTTGTGGTCCCTGAGCTTCCTCATGAAGATACTGCCCCCCCCCAAAAAAATCCCTGCCCAGCTTCCCTATTCCCAAAAGCAAACTCACAGGGCAGCTTCCCAAAAGCAGACGGGTCTCTCCCTCCTGGCTTCACTCTGCTGCTCCTTCCCAAGCCTGTAGGCGTGGGGATCTGAGCCCTTTATCAGCTCCTGTACACCAGGAAATTTTGTAAGTGTCTGAGAAGACCCCGAGGCTATATAAAAGTTCAGCTCGTGATTCATTTCCTTCCTATTCAGGGATAGGCTAATTTGAGAGTATGTGCTAAACATTAATTACCTTCCTTGCCATGGTTTCCTAGTCAGGCATCCTTTCCCAGATGACTTTCTGCTCGCTCGGGTCCAAGGCCATAAAAGCTTCCCTATTAGGAAAGGAAATATTTTACATCAGGTTTATACTGTATGCCTGAGGTCATCAGAAGTACAGATCGAGTGGTAGAAATACACACTGAGCTCTCCTTCCCGCATGAAAAATGAATCAATAACTCATTGATTTAAATTAAAATGTCTGCCTTGCAAAATGCCTCCGAGTGCTAATATTTGTAGCCCCCGTGTTTTGAAGCAGTGATTGGAAATCCACTGCCCCTGTAACACGTGCAGGGATCCATCTCTGCTAACAGCATGTGATTGCTGACACCCAGAAAAAAGCCTGCCTTCCCTTCCGCTGGAAGGATCCAGCAAGGTGAACTTTTGGAAATTGCTTCTCCTGGCACATGAATTATGTATCGAACAGGTGGCAGTCAATATATCTGACTTCTTCAGGAGGTAATTAAGAATAAATGTGGGAATTCAGGCAGAACTGTTGCCCTGTGCGGGAGGGGAGCGTAACAATGTGTAGCCAGCTCTGGAGGGGAAGGGGAGGAGATGCTGCAGAGGAGGATATAGCTCAGGGGAACTCTGTTCATCCCATTGCCTCTCTCCGTGTTCTTCTGGTGCCTGCGCTGGCCCAAGCTGCTGTTTGCATTCCCATCTGCCTGCCCATAGTGGGCATATCCCCCTTTTTCCATAATTCATGGGGCTGTTTGCTGCTCTGGTGTACCTGCGTGTGCTGCCAGCCCTGGGTGCTGAAATGAGCCTGACTCCTGGATGGGGTTTTTGTCCCCAGATTGCTGGGTTTGCAGTGGCAAAGGAGGATGGGCCCTTTAGTGCTGTCTCAGTTATCTTGGGATAGCTGACTTCTATTAAAAAAAAATCCAAGCACTCCTCTCTGCTCAAATTTCTTCTTGTGAGCTAATTGAAAAGTAGCTGTATTAGTGAACACATCCATGGTCATTAGCAAACAGTTAAGTAACTAATTTTAAAGATTTATGGTGTTGGTAGCAGGTAAATTATAGTCTTTAGAGAGTTTTCTTGCAAATGAGCTGAAAATAAGGTTTGTTCTAGCCTCGGGGAAACATAAAGGAAATGCATTTAATGACCACAAATTGTATGTGCTGATAGTCTCAATAAGATATTTAATGCCTGCTTGAAATTTTAGCAGTTTGAAAAGCACAACAGCCTTAACAGCGCGTGTGGGTTACGCGTCCTCTCCACCCCCTGGCTGGTAGCTCCAGGATCTGCCATCTCCAGGATCTGCCATCTCCAGGTGATCCTCAGGCCTCTGGGGGAAGGATTTCCCCCTCTTCTCTGGTCGGGGTGGAGCTGTGATGCATTAAAACGAAGTGTTGGCCCTTTGTTTTCCAGCTTTGGTTATAAAAACCCGCTGGTCTCCAACTGTGACGCGGATTACGGGCTCGGTTTCGCCGTTAGGATAATGTTTAGGTTGGCAAGGGAAGCCCTGAGCGTGCTTGCAGAGGAGAGACACTGCTGCACTTGCTAAAAACTGCTCTGCTCTTTATTTCTGCTCTGGGCAGCCCTCTCTGCCCACACTGAGAGGTCACTGCAGAGCTGCCCGGGCTCGGGGCTATGTGTCAGGCTGGGATGGGTGACAGAAAGAGGGAATGGGGTCTCTTCTGGTTCTCCTCACTCCCAGCATTGTGGCAGGGAATGCTGAGAGCTGCCCAGAGCTGCCAGGCAGGCTGCAACCCACACATGAGCTCTTAAATCCCCAATTCTGATTTTTTTTTTCCCCTCCCCAAAAAACCCATGCGTGAATAAGAAGAGCGCTGAGGCAAATAATGGGGACAGCTCTGGGTCCAGAGAAGCCATAGATGGTCCTCAATGATTGAAGAAGGCAATTTCCCTAACGGAGCTGCGGGCCCCTGGCAGTGATTAGTGCCTGAGCAGAAATGCATCACTTAGCTCCCATTATTTAAACATAAGATACTTGAGCAAGCACACAGAATGTTGTTGGCTGTAAATTCTTTCCCTCATTTGAAGGAGCCGTTATTTACACATGCAAGTGCTGGCAGCGTGTGTGGGAGCTTCCTCGCCTGCTCCTGGACCCACATAGAATATAAATGACCACGTTTCTCCTTGCTAGCAACGGCTCCATCTGAGGGCTATCTTCCCTGCATGTTAACTGTTAATTATAGGTTACATTTATATCGTTAAGGTTTATCTGCAGCCCTTTCCTTCCCTCTGTTAAATCACTGATGTGTCTTGCACAGCTTAATTCCCTCGGCTTCCCCTCCTTGTTTGTGCAGGCAGTGGCAGCTGTGAGGGAGGGATGCCCATGGCTAATGGGAGCAGGACTGGGCTGTGCTGGGATCATGGAATCATCAGATGGTTTGGATTGGTACAGACCTTAAAGATTGAGTTCCGACCACCAGCTGTGGGCAGGGATGGCACCCGCTAAGCTAGGATGCTCAAAGCCCTGCCCAAACCAGCTTTGAACCCTTCCAGGGATCTTGGGGGATGACCCAATGTAGCCAAACACCTGGTGGGACGTGGCACTGGTGCTCTTGGCTCACTGCCTGCCAAAACCACCACGGTGAAACGCTGAAAAGTGGAGATGCTGCGGTGCCCTGGGTGAGAAAAACCCTTCTGCATGGCACAGGCGAGGGGCTTTGGTGAGAGCCCTGCTGTGGCTGAGGAGCTGGGAAAGCTCTTGCTTTCCCTCCCCTTAATGAAGAGGTGTTTCCTAGGCCGGGGAACGTGCCTGACTCTGGCAGATTATTAAATAAGCAGCTCGTTCCCAGGGAAGACGCCTCGGGGGATGCACAGCTCGGCAGTGAGCGGGAAGGGCTCCTCTCTCCCCCCAGCTGCAATTAAGCTCTTGTCAGCCTGAAGCCGCTGGGTGTTGGGGGGAGATGGACGGCGTTGCCGGCAGTCCCTGGGCACCTCGGCTGCTGGTTAAACAATTTGTATTTCTACTCCCCATTAATTGGTGGAAGCCCCTGGCGGGGGCTGCTTCCCACCCTCCTGGGGCAGGGTGGCCTGCGGGAGGCTGCCACGAGGGCTCCTCCAAATGCTGAGTCTTCCTTTTCCATGGGAATCAGAAAGCTTTTCATGCCTTTATTTGTGGGGGCCTGATTTTTGGTGTATCGTGAGAGCTGTGTTTCTGCAGAGCTCTGAGGGTTAATGTGCTCCCCAGCTTTGGCATGGATTTGGGGTGTCGGGGGCTTGGCTCAAGCGTGTCCTTGCAGCAGGGCAGATCCCAAAGCTGTGGGAAGCCAGGGATTCATCACTTGGCTCTTGATTTGTATGGTGCCTGTTTATCTTGACCTGCAAACAAGGTTTTCCTGGGTTTAGAAAACACGTCTGTTCACCCTGTCTCCTTTTCTCTGCTCATGGTGGATTTCTGCCATGCCCAAAAACCTATTCACATAAAAACATTAAAGGGAGCAAATTATTTAAGAGCTGGGAGCATGGGTGGGTGAGGCAGCTGAAGGCCAGAAATGTGGGTTTTGGCCATTAAGCTGCATATCATGCTTAATATAGCAGGTGATATCTTCAGTCTCCCCACAAACTTAGAGCAAGAGCCAAGAAACAGAAACTGGTTCTTGTCAAGAATCTCTTCATTTTACTAGATGCTGCCTTTAAATGGATTTCTTTAAATGTGCAGCCTGAGTTCTGTGGGTATTTGCTGGAGGAATTGCTCCCACTGCAGATGTGTCCATGGAAGATGGCAGTCGCCAGGCAGGTGCTGCTTCTCCTTTCTGCCACACCTGCAGGGTGACAGGAGCTCTGGGACATCCCATGTGCTCTTCAAGGGCTCCTCCATGGGCTGTGAGTGCCATCCTGCATCCCTCATCCCCAGGATCTACTCAGAGCACCAAGCTTTGGAAAACGTGTTTTGATCACGGGAGGTTTAAAAAAAATAAACCTCGCCTTCCAAACACCGCTTTTCCAGGTATCCCCTTTAGTCTCCTGGGCTCTGAGTCTGGGTTGAGCCAGAGGGGCACTGACCTGCTGGGTCCCAAGAAGCCAAAGTCTTGGATTTTGGCTGTTTACAGGTTTTTCAGCTGTGTTTGTGAGGGCAGAGAGCCACTGGGTGACTGTGTTGGGAGGGAGCTGTGACAGCCCTCGCTGGTCTTGGTGTGGGCGCAGAGGGGGCATGGGGGATGTGAAGCAAAAATCACAGCCCCTGCAGAGACCTCCCGAGGCAGACAGTTAAACCCTGCAAATCTTCAGGTCCCGTTAACATTTTTGCCGCTAAAGTGATCATAAAAACCTCAATCAAAAATGTTTCTATGCGTTAATAAACGGAGAGGCGCTTGTTACGTGCCGGCTCTGCCAAGCACGGCTTGTGTCCCAGGAACAGGCTGACCAGGCAGCTCTGCTGGCTGTCCCTGCCTGCTGACCTGCCAGATCCACGATGACCCTTCAGAGGTTAACCCTTAGACGATAAAAAGCTCATTCCTACAGCTTTTAACTCCTTGGAATGTTTTGGCACTGGGGTCTGCCGAGCGCTCCGGGTGTTGTCGCTTCTGCGCGTTTCCTCCATCCGTGATTCCATGTGTGATTGCACCTGGGTGCCAGGGCTGTTTGAAATATCCCTGCTTGGAACACACGTGTGTTGCAGCCTGGGAGAAGGGAATGTTCCAGAGATGATGGCAATGCAGCAGGAGGCGCATGAAGCAGCGACAGGAAACCTAATGTGTCAACCTCCAGATTTTCCATCCGGAGCCAGGCTTGGGGCTTTTCCAGCCCTCGCTGATGTTTCCTTAAGCATCCCCAAGGCCTGGATTCAGCCCCTGCCTTCCTCCTTCATCCTCAGTTGATGTCTTTATTAGGGCAATGCATGAGGTCAGAGGTATCCTCTTAAATCCAGCTCGCTGGCTCTTCTCACCACAGCTTTTTCCCTCTGTTTGGAAAAGGCAGAGAGGGGGAGGCTGGAGGGCTCCTGCTTCAATTTGCCCCTTACCACACCTTTGTTGGATCTGTGCCTAAAAGCCCACAAGTTCTTTTCCCTTCATGAGCTTTTCCCTTATTCAGAGCAAGCTTTTAACCCTGGAGCTGTGCCTTGGGGTGCTCCAGTGTCCGTTCAGGATTATTTACACCCCTGCCTGCTGTGGGATGCCAAGGCGGTTGTTTTTCTTAGGAATTCAGAGCAAAATCTCCCCCAAAGAGCCATTTACCCCTTATTTACACCACGCTGCTCAAAGCCAGGCTGGGATCACTTAAACCAGCACCAATCACTGGAGCAGCACCTGCTGGATCCAGGCTGAGGGCTGATGCACAAATCATCCCTGCTCCAGTCCTGCCTGCTGCCTTCCGCAGCCACATCTCAGGAATCCTGGCACTCTCTGAATCCTGTGGTTACAATTTTTGGCCAATGTGCCCAGGACTCAGAGGGTTTTTCCCTGGAGCAGGAGCTCTGCTGGCTCTCCCACTGCTGCTCTGCGTCACTGAGTCCCATAGCTGCAGCCCTTAAATAGGCTTATTTTCAGCATTAATAGATTTTTTGATTGTTTGTTATTGTTGTTGCTCTCAGGAAATCATGAAATTTGGTGATTGAAGCAGCTGAATGAGGAGCTGGAGGAAGTGAGAGTCAAAAACGATTAGAAGGTGGTGGTGGGAGCAGCTCCAGTGCGGATGCACGGATAAAGCAAAGCCCCTGAGAGACAGGCAGGAATTTCCGTTGTGCAGTTGAGAGCAGGAGCTGCCCCCTCTGCTTTTTAAATCATTGTACTGTGGAATTGAAAATCCACGATCCCACAAGGTACAGTGTGGGGGGAGGAGGAGGGAGAGGCTGCTCCCCTCCCTCGGGACAGCACAAACCAGGATGGAAGGGGCTGAGGAGCAGCCCAGGCTCCCAGCTGGGGTGACCCTGAATAGAGCAGGATCCAGCACAGCTCCGCACAGCGGTTCTGAGGGAGCATCTCCCTTTTCCAGGCGTTTTCAGGTTGCTTTTCTCCCTTTCCCCAGAAGCTGTGCCTTCCCTCGCCATCGTCAATCATTAGGGCTGGGGACAGGAACTTTATCTTCATTTTATCCCTCGAAGAAGGTGTTATAGCTGCAGTGGCAGTGCAGGGACATTGCCTCTGCTGCCAGCATTCACCATTCCTGCAGAGCAGCCGCTGCTGCAAGAGGCTCTTTATTTTTCTTAATTTCCTGAGATTTTCTGAGGCTGCGTTGGGAATGCAGGAGCTGCTTTGGGGCGCGGGCAGTCGTGTTCACCAAACCAAGCCTGTGTTTGGGGTTTGGCAGCTTTGAGGTCTGGTCATCTCCTCTCAGTGCTTAAGAGGGGCGTATAAAAAACAGGGAGAGCAACTTTTTATGTAAGTGGGTAATGGGGAGTGGTTTTAAATTAAGAGGGAGGGTTTCTATTAGATGTTAAGAAAAAATTCCTCATTCAGAGGATGGGGAGGCCCTGGCACAGGGTGTCCAGAGAAGCTGTGGCTGCCCCTGGATCCCTGGCAGTGTCCGTGCCAGGTTGGACAGGGCTTGGAGCACCCTGGGATGGTGGAAGATGTCCCTGCCCATGGCAGGGGGGTTGGAATGAGATGAGCTTTAAGGTCCCTTCCAATCCAAACCATTCTATGACGTCTGCCTCTGATGGAACCCCAAACCCACACGAGCTGGCATTTGGTGACTCTCATGCGCCGTCTTTGTGTTGCTGCTTAACCCCATGTAAGAGAACAAATCCGCTTCTCCCCAGAATGATGCTCCTAAATTTAGGCTTATGTCCCATCCGTGTGCTGCTCTGTGGGACTCACTGCCCGGGCCTGGGGCTGCACAAACCCACAGACAGCTGTGGAGCCTCTCCACGAACAATCCCACTGCTCTTCCACCATCCTAATTCTCCAGCAGAGGCGTGCCTGTATATCAGCTTAACGCGTCGCTAGTGTAATATCCGTGATGCTGATTAAACTAAAGAAAGGTTTCCACTAAAACTGGGATTTGATTATGTGTGTTAATCCCCCTTTCCCCCCCTCCAGAGATGTGACAGGGAGCGTGGTGGGTGCTCTCCTGCTGTGCAAGGCTTTTCCCAACATGTGGTGGGAGTGACTGGGGAATTAAGGCGACAAGAAAAGATGCTGCACACTTTGGTTAGGCAAGAAAAAGGAGCGTTTTTTTTTTCCTGGACAGGAAAATCCCACTTTATACTTGTCTCTGGTCTTCAATTTAACAAGATTTTGCTCATTTATCTCTTCAGAAAGAAATGATCCTGTGGGAAATGTTTGTTGTGCTGGCTCCTCCACGGTGCTGAGAGCGCAGATGAAGCACAACAGTAGTGAGATATTTTTTTGTTGTGTATTTTTTTTTTTTTTGGATCACAGGAAAGCTTGAGGATTTCTTTATCTGTGTGGAGGGCAGCACTGGTCCAGGATGCTGAGGTTTAGAGCATGGTGTGAGCTCCTGTCTTGCAGGGTTTTCCTGGGTTTTGCTGCATCAAGCAGAGGGAAAACAAAACCCAAAGGCTTGCCTCGATCCCCTCTCTGAAGGGGAATTTCCATCCATGCCCCACGCCTGGGAAGCAGCACTAAAGGGTTTTCAAGCACTTTGAGAGCTCCTGTTAAAAGGTGCTATCAAAATGAAAAATGTGATTTTCTCGGAGCGGCCCCACCTGTGACTCATCCATCTCCATTAGGGCAGAGACTCAGAGTGAGTTATGGGAAGTCCTTGTTAACCTCAGGGGAGTTTTTTTTTCCTAATTTTGGGGGTGTTTTTGCTTTCTGGGCAGATCTAGCAGAGGATTCTCATAGAAAAAAAAATAGTTTAATGTTAATATGGTGCAGCATTTATTAAAAGGAAATATTTTGCACTTCAAAAAAATCTATCAAAGGCATGAATTTGAAAACAAGAAAAATCTCTTTATCTGCCCGAGAAAATCTTCTCAATGCATTATCTGTTTGTGATGGGCAGCCAAATTTGAAACTGAGTTCTCACCAGCATGGTTGTTTCCATCCCCAGTCAAGAAAAGAGATAAGAGCTTTAAAAAAACACCCGATCTAATAAAAAGTCAACATTTAGTTTGGCCTCAAAAACGGAAACCTCTGCCTTCTGTGAGACCACTTTCTCCCCTGGACGCTGCTGGCCTCAGGGAGATTATTTTTAGCTCGTTTTTAGGCTTCTTCCCACCAGAGTGGGATGGGGGCAGAAAGCAGGGTCTGTCCCCAGAGCATTGCTGGGCTGCTGGGAGGCTTTGGTGCTGCTCAAACCCATCCCGAGCTGTTACTGCAGGCAGAGGAGAAACAGATGCTGTGCTGGTCACGTTGGCCAGTCGAGAGGGATGGTGCATGGGACAGCGTCTCCTTGGGGCTTTCTGCTCTGGCCCTAAAGTTATTTAGCTGATGGTTTTGGAACGCTTCTCTTCCGTCTTTGAAGCTCGTGTGGAAGGGGATTGAATCAAAGCAGGGTTTTGCCAAATCAGCGCGGTTTCCTGAGAGCTCGAAATGAGTTCTTGCTTTTTTCTGCCTGTTAGAAAGAAATATTATTCTTTTCTTCAGAGGAGGGTAAAAAAAAAATCTATAGATTTCTGAGTTTTATCTGAAACTTGAGAACACAATATTTCTCCTTACTGCTGGCTGTGGTGAAAAGTTTCGTTTGGGGACAGGGAAACGTCACTTCCCTGTGCTGCTGGCGTGGGTCACCCTGGGACAGACTCACACCATATTCCACCTCGAGAGGATGGAAACCCTGGCCTGGAAACTCTCCCCATGTCCCCCTGAAACCCTGGCGTGTCGTGAGACCCTATATTTAACTTCAGAGTCCTCTTAGGCTAAATAAGGGCCCTTTTATAGGGAAGGGGAGAAGTTAAACATGTTGTTGGGTTTACAAGTAGTCATTAAATATTTGCTGCTGGGCTGCGATGGGTTCCCACTCTGTCTCTAGCTTGCTGTCAGCTCTGTTTAAAGGGATGTGAATAAGCCTGGAGGGGCTCTGGGGCCGCAGTGGCCCAGCCCTGCTGGGGACAAGCCCCCTGGCTTTGGATTTTTGGAGGGATTTTGTCTCCCCAGGTTTCTGTTTCTCCCCTGCCATACAGACCTGGCTGATAAAGCAATAACTCAGCTTTATTGATTATGTCAAAGGCAGTAATTCAAGAAAGCTATTTAAATTCACAAGAGGAAGCTATCGCAATTATAAGTGTCTGCAGCAGATTATTAATCATTTTTGTTATGGCTATCAAGCCACGAGACAGACATTTTCTGTAAGGCTTACGTGAGCGCCGGCTTTTCAGTAATGACTTGGGTTTTGCTCTCTTATTGGTTCATAATGCTGAATAAAAAATAAGCAAGCTGCTTTTTTCCTAAATCCATGTGTGTAAAGCTTTATAGCATATTGCTATAGGAGTGTATGAACTTTCAGTAGTTTAAATTCATGTTCTGTTTAACCCAGCCAAATACCAACACTGGCTTTGTACTCCTTTTGCCTTTATTTCTTTGGAGTTATTCCCAAAATAACACTTGGGGCAAAGCAAGGTGGCCATCCCTGGAAGTGTTCAAAAAACATACAGATGTGTGCTCAGGGTTATGGTTTAGTGATGGAATTGATGATCCTGGAGTTCTTTTCCAATTTTAATGCTTCCAATCTTAATAGCTCGTGTGAGAAGGGAGATGTTCTGTCACTGGCAAGCTGTGCTGCTTTTCGGGGTGGAGAAGGGCTGAGCTGGCTCTCGTGTCCCCATGGTGCTTTTGGCTGTGGAGGATGCTGCTCCAGGCAGTGCCCTGCTCCCCCCACTGGAGCTGGGCTGTGCCCCCCCATCCCCATCTCCTCGCTCGGGGTCAGCCCCAGATGGATGTTTTTGGGGCTGGTTCAGCTCTCCTGTGAATATCCAGCTCTTCCAGCTAGGGAAAAATGGGCTTTTACACCAGTCCTTTAAATTACTGCTTACCTTTGGCTACCAGTGAGCCCCAGAGCTGATAATACTGGCAGGTTGAAGCCGGGCAGCCTTGGCTCAGGGCCAGTCCCCATTTATACTGCGGACAGGTTTTTTTTTTCAGCAAGGCAGTTAAGCAGAACATTTCTCTATAAAAAGCTGCGAAAGAGATCAGAGCAGCTCTCCTTCTCATCTTCCATCTCCTCTGCTTAGTGACCTAGAACTAAATGTTTTATTATTAGAAGGAAAAGAATTGTAATATATGTATTCAAGGCAGGTCTCTGGTACAGGGTTTTGGGAGGGCAGGAGGAGAGGTGATGCTTGCATGGGTCACTTGCTGAAGAGGATAAGGGGCCTGGAGCATCCTCTCCAGTGGATGGAGAGGTGTGAGGCCCCTCTAAGCAAAGCCAGCTCCCTGCTTCCATCTGCTGAGCTGGGGCTTGGAAGGAGCAGCCTTGGCTTGGGGAGGTGAGGGGCTGGTGGGGCTCAGCAGCTCTGCAGAGCGGGGCCTCCCTGGGACCAGCTCCGGGGCTCTGCTCTGCTCTGGATGTCTGAGGAGAGCCCAGGTTTTGATCATTTGTCCCTTGTCAAACCAGAAGGGTGGGGGTGGGAGTCGCAGGACAGTTGTCCTGATGGACAAAGCCTTTTCCTGAGTGACCCAAGCAGGGGGACCTACCGTCCTCCAAAATGCAGCAATACACCCTCTTGGAACAATTCCTTTTCCCTTCCCTCAAAGTTGTGCTGGTTTTGATTAAATACCTCATCAAACATTTATTTTGCCTGAAAGGAAGCTTTTGTTCTTGTTCTGGGGCCTTTCGGTTATAAAAACTTCAGCCAAAATCACTTAATTAAAAAATGTACTTTTCCTGCTCTGCTTGTCTGGGAGCTGCTCCGAGGTGCATCAGTCCCGAGGTGCAGAGCAGGGAAAGCACAGCCTGGATGTGCTGGGAGGGAGACAGGGCTTTGGGAAGCAACAGCTCCTCTGCACCCCGAAAATGCCTCCAGCAGCAAGAACTCTTCTAGAATCATAGGATATCTCAAGTTGGAAAGGACCCGTAAGGATCATCGAGGCCAACTCAGTGGTGAGAGAGGATTTTTTTTTCCTTTTGGGTCTAATTTACCCTCAGAGTAAAAAAAGTGATTAATAAAGCGATCACTAAAGGATGTGCGGCCAGGAGTGAAAAGAAAGCAGGATTTAGTTGAAACAAAAAGTCTCTTTTTGCTCTGCTAACAGCCACAGCATCCCCACAGACAGGCAGGACTTTGGCTTTCTCTCTTCCACCGATTTCAGTCACTCCGAGGATGACGAGTGGGTCCTTCCTCAGGCTCTGCCTCCGAGTACTCGTGTACCTTCAGGGAGCTAAAAATGGCAGTGGAGAGGCGAGATGTTCCTCGCCTTGCTGAGCGCAGGGGTTTTATTTTCACTCTAACGTACCAGCTATAAACAGCTATTAGAGATTCTCCCGCAAGAGGCCAAAATGCTTTGGGTTCTGTCCCAGTTATGGAGTGTCAGAATAGGAATAATTAACGCTGTGATAGCAAATGACAGGGAGGGAGGTTTTTCTGGGGGAATTGCCCTGAAAATGTATTTTGATGGAGGAGCTGGTGCTGACATGTCCTCGCAGGTTATGCCGTGGTGAATTCTCAGGCTTTTCCATCTTTCCTCTCCTAATTTTCCAAGGAAACCTTTATTTTTTTTTTTTTTTTTATGGCTAGCACTGTGCCACGGAGCAGCAGAGCTGAGCTGGTGGCTCCCAAGAGGCATTGCCTGACTGGGTTTCATCCAGGTGCAAAGGGGATGCAGGGTATTATTTATTGAGCTGTCAGTGATGGGCTGCAGTGGGGATGGAGGATGGAGAGAGGAGCAGCAGCTAAAAACTGCCGCTCCTTTGGAATGCTTTTACTTTTCTCTCTTAAAATGTAAATATCTCCTAAATAAATGGACTCGCTTTATGGTGGCCTGTGTTTTGGTTGGTCGGTTCATCTTTCTTTGTCCTTTTACACCTTTTAGTACAGAGAGGGATGGGTTGCACAGGTGGGAAGGAAGCCAGGCTGAAAAAGTGCTGTAATTTCCCCTTTCCCTTTCGTAATGGTGGTGAAACTAATAGCCAGAGCCTCTGCTTTGCAAGCAAACATCTCCGAGCTGATGGATGCTGCTATTTTACTCCGCATCACTTGCATCGTATTTTCATTTGCGCCATACAACCTCTCCCTTCCATTAGCACCAATGTTTTTTGGGTCTCATTTTCACATAAATTTCGCTGTTCCGGCTCCCAAAACCAGAGACACTTTGGGCTCCTGATCCTGGCTGCTGTCTGGGAGGGGCAGCAGTCCTGCTGGGATGTGCAGATGGACGGGTGGCACTGCCAGCCCTGGCACTGAGGCTGAGATGGGAAGAGCCGGGGTGAGTTTGCAGTGGGTCAAAGGAGGATCTGGAAATCAGAAAGGAGATGCTCTGAATGGACTGGGCACCAACTGCGTTTTTCTTTCTCGTGTCTCATGTGAGGCAGGGTCTTGTGTATGGGCTCTGCTGTGCCAGTTCTTAAGATGTGAAAAAAAAAACCAACCAACCAAACCGACCAGAAAATTTACAGCAAACAACCCCCGAACAGTCTGTTCAAGCTGGAAATCTTCACCGCTCGCTTGACGCGACCTTTTTGGCTGTGGGGAAGGGAAAGCAGGTTTGTGTTTCTCATAAATAGCATCTCACAGGACAGCAGGAGGTGTGGAGGGAGAGCATCCCCCAGAGCAGCCCGAGGGTAACCCCGCTCTGCACGGCCAAATTCCCGCTGGGCACTGCTCCCACCTGGCATCGCTGGCACGGCAGCACCTTGGGCTCCTGGGCGTGGAATTTGGCAAGTGCCAGCTGGTCAGGGGGGTCTGTGTGTCATTTGAGGAGTGTCTGCTGGCAGATGGCTTCAGCCAGACGGAGCAGAGCAGAAAAATATGCTTTTGTGGGGATGCAGCAGCATCCCTTGGTGGTGGGAGAATTTCTGGTGAGTGTGGAGGGGCAAATTGAGGCAATAATGTCCAGCTGTTATAGGGAACTGGGAGACACCCAGAGATCACCCAGATTTCAGACCTGGCGTGTCTTCCCTATTCCCTTTCTCTTTGGGAAACCATGGAAAAGGTATGAAAAGAGTGGATGCCTCTAATCTGAGCATGGTTAGGAATGTCCTGTGTTTTGTAGGTTTTGATGAAAAGAGCACATTCCTTCCCTGCCCTTTTTGGCTCTCAGCTTGTTCTTTATGTCTGCACTCCCTGTAAACCTGGCCCGTGTACTGCAGACCATCTCCAAGCCTGTGCAAAGCAGATTTGTCTGGGAGAGCTGATTGGATCAGCACAGGCACAAAAACCACGGGGATTTACCCCAGGATGGATGACCGAGCTGCATGGCCCAGTTTGGTGTTTTCATTGCTCTCCTGAAGCTCCAGCAGCATCGTGGGGATGAGGAGAGGGAGCAGGACAGACCATCCCAGGTACAGTCAGATGGCCAGAGAGGTTTCAAGGGAGATGTTTATCCAAAATTGTGGCTCCAGCCGCCTCACATCACGTCCCCAGGGCTGTGTCCTGCCGGTGCCTGCATCCGCCGCGGCACAGGGCGCTCTCCCTTTGGCACAGCGACAGGGTAATTAATTTCAGGGCCATTGTGCTGCGGTGGCAGGCACTGATTTATAGCCCAGGGAACAGCTTCTGGTTCAAAGTGCACATCCGTTGTGTTAATGCTCCATGATCTTTACCCCCGTGAGGAAATGGCAGAGAATGAGGAGATTATTGCCACCAGACTGGGCTCCCGGTATTACCATGATAAAGCAGATGAAGGGTGGGTTGTGCATACAGAGCAGCTTCCCTTCCCTGCATCCCGGCTCCAGTGCCTTTCCCAAGGATGGAGCTGGTGAGGGAATGTTGGTTGCACAGTCCCTGCACCCAGCTGCTGCCTGGGCCCCTTTTGCTGCTGCTTTTCTTTCCCTTCTCCACCCATTTTTGTCTATTAATTGTGCTGTTAAAGGCACTTTAGCAAAGGCGTGTGATGGCACAGGTCAGGGGAGGAAAGCCGGGAAACTGCCTAGCTCCTCTGGGATCAGGGGTTTCCGAATTCTTCCTTTTCCCAAAGAAAGGACTTGGAGGGGCAGGTGGATGAGGAGTGGGTGTGCAGGGTATTGCCAATTCCTGGGCATCTCCTGCCAGCAGCCACCCTGACCCTCAGCTCCCCAGTTCAGCAGCTTTTGGAAACTGTTTTTCCATGTGCAGACTGTGAGCTGGGCGTGTCATTCCCCTGGCAGGAACAACATCTCTTTTCACGGGATTGATTTTCTGCTGTTTTCTGGGAGTGATTTAATCCCTGAGATCTGGTGAGGCAGTGCTGGGGTCCTGGGAGCATCTGTCCATCTGTGCCGGGTCTGTCTCACCTTCCCTGTCACCAAGGACTAACTGATTCCAGGCCCACCAAACCTTCTGGGGGTTTGGCTTTTCCCCCCTTGCTGAGGATGCTTTGGCTTCTTGCAAAGTGGTGCCTGAGCAAGGAGGAATTCTGCATCCCTTCTCGTGGACCTGTTGCAGGAGTCTGGGCGAAGAACGATGATGTCAGGTCTGTAGGGAAGATCTTTTTTTGGAAACACTCATCAACCCCTGTCTGAGATTTCCTTTGGGGAAGATTTGTGGCTGCACAGGGGTGATTCGAGGTAATTCCATCCTCGTTGGACGGTTCCTCAGGGAACAGCTGCTCGTTGTGCTGGGTTTGGGGCTGCCCCAGTTCACAGCAGCACTGAGGGATCCCTGGAAACCCCTGAGCTCCTTCACGGGGTGCAGCCCATCCCTTCCAGGGGCCACATCCAGACCCCAGGGATCAGCTCAGATCCCGGCTCACTTCGGCTGGGCTTGGCTCAAACACAAAATGTGTGGAACAGGAGGGCTCTGCACGCTGCTGGGGTTTTTAGGTGTTATTCTAATACTAATAATTAATACAGTGATGTGTATAATCCTGTGCACAGAGAGTTGAAGCGTTCCCTAAAGCTTCTTTGCATCATAAAACTCCTAATCAAATACGGAATAGATCCCTGCCCTCTCCATAGCTTTAATCCTACTTCTCTTCCAGAACTAAACAGCTTTAAATTCCTCAGTCCCATGTGTATTCAGCTGCGGAGGCAAAAACTTTGCCATTTTTAAATCCTCCCCTAGTGCCAAACCAAAATCTCTGCAAACACAGACTCCGTAATCCTCACTAATTTATCAAAGGTGCTCCTGAATGCTAATTTTCCTGTGCTGTGCTCTGGATCAGAATTACAATTGATTGACTATAAAATGATAATTATACACTGGGAGCTTTGCATTGTGTAAACACCTTAAATTGATTCTCCTGCCCTGCCAATGGGGAAATTCTTTCCATCACGTGCTGACTCTATCTGAGATCGAAATGATTCTGCCTTTTACAAACTTTCCTACCATGTATGGATTTTCTTGTTTAAAGCAGGCAGCGAGCGTGCCTTCTCCTCCCTGCTGGGCTGCTGCTGGAGTGGCAGAGTCTCCCTGGAAACAGCCCGAGGAAATGGAGATTTTCAGAGGGCTGGAGGTGCAAAATAAGGTCCCTGTGAGGACTCATGGCTCCAGGGGTGGCAGATAAAACAGGGCAGAGTAGGGTAGGAGAGTTCAGTTGGAAGGGACCTACGACAGCCATCTGCAGTATTGCACATCCCTTCGGAGGTCCTGGCTCATCCAGGGATGCTTTCCCCAGGAATTCCCTGGTTTTCCTCCAGCCTCCCACTTCCTGTGGACATAGGTCTACCGTGCACTGAATTAGCAATTTCCTCTGCAGAAAGAGGCTCTTAACTTCAGACATTTTGTGAAAGGCTTGTTTTACATTAATATTCCAGCTATAAAAAGAGTCCCACAACCGTAGTGGTGAAGGGGAAAAGCCACCCTTCAGTTTCTCGACACATCTGCATTCCTAGTCTCCTGCAATCTGCTTTTTGACTTTAGCGTTAGTTCCCATTTCCCACATTTCAGGGAGGGCTCTCTCTGTGAAAGGCATCAAGAGGCATCCCCAGACAGCCAAACCATCTGGAAAACCCAGCAACCTGCACGGGGCCGTCTTGAAAACAAACTTCCCTTCCCATCCTCCCGAGTGCTGTCGTTGGCCCTGCCAGAGGAACAGGCACGGATCTGCTGGGCTGCTCCTCCATCCCGGCCGGGGGAAGGAGAGGCTTTTCTCCTTCCTCTCATGGGATGTTCATGCACCACTCGCGGGACCACGCAGCTAAATCCATCTTGCGACAGCATGATTTATCCAACGCACGTGTCCCACGGCCTTTAGTGCCTGCTCAGCGGGTGCACGCGAGGCAGGGGGATGTGGGGGGACCCCGGATGGCACTGGGGTAGCAGAGTCAGGACTGGGGCAGAGTTAATGCCCCAAACCCCCCGAGTGACCCTGCTGCAAGGACAGGCTCCCTTTTCCTCGCCCTCTCCCGTTTGCTCAGACCCCCAGGTTGATGCCCATCTGTCTCTGTCAGTGGTGGGAGCTGGGGGGGTGGAGGATGAGCCTCGGGGGTGGATTTGATGTTCCAGAGCCCCTCGTGGGCTCAGCACGGAGCATCCTCCACGTGGGGCTGTAGGGGAGGACAGCCCCACATCCCGCTGCCACGGGGAAGAGCAGCGGCTGTGGTCTAGAAACAGAGGACCAGAGGGACGGAAAATTACGGCAGGAAGATAGAGAGGTAATTAAGTCTGGCTTATCTGCTGTCCCCAGGGGTTTGCACTTTCCGTGGGCTGTGCCCCGCAGGTGGCATCAGGGGGCTCCTGCAGGTTTGCTCAGCCTGCAGGGCAGCGTGGTGAAGGACCTTGAGATTTCTTCAAGATGAATTGGGTCTTTTTTTAGCTCCTCCACGTGTCCCGAGGTGGTTTCTGTGTTTTCTGTTGGTGGGTAAGCTCTGGGGATGCTCAGAAATAAACCCAGCCTTCCAGGGCATGGGAGGCTGCTGGGGCAGGCAGGGCCATCCCAGGGAGCACCAGCACAGCGCTGGAACAGCAGCTCCTGGAAATGCTCAAACTGGCTTTCCCCTAAGAGCAACCCCTTATGCTTCTGAATTTTTGGAAATCTCTTCTTCAGTTGTTCCCTTAAGTATTTATTGGATGTCTTCCTTTTTTCTTTCCCTTTTTTTTCTTTAAAGCTTCTTCATCCAAATTCTTCGCTCTGTTATTCCCCCGAGGATCATGTTTGCATTTGGCAGGGAGGGAGCTGGCTTGGTTAAACATAGACCTTGGTGAAGTGAAGCCAGAGGGATTTCAGAGCACTCTGTACCTCTCTCTGCTGCTCAAAATCCTCTTCCTTTCCGTCTTACCCATGTAGGAGACTTGGTACACGCAATTCCTGGCATCCTGCTGGCTGGCAATGGCTCTGCTCCCGGCGTTTTCCTTGCAGGAGGCAGGCAAGGGCTGCAGGGCTGTGCTTTGCTATTTCCTGCCTTGCTGAGGGTGCAAACAGCCGTGCCCCACACGTCTGCTCAGCTGTGGGGTCCGTGCCCCACACGTCTGCTCAGCTGTGGGGTCTGGGACAGGCAGATCGCTCCCATTTAGTGTGGGTTTTTTTTTTGGCTGGAGCAAGTATTTTACTTTACAGCAAGGATGTGTTTTTCTACACCACTTTGGAGGCCCTGATCCATCCCTGTCCCTTCCTCTGCTTTTCCTGTGACTGCTGCAAAAGCTCTGTGAGCAGGTCTGGTGTGGGCAGGGGAGAAACAGCCCCTTGGTCCTCAGAAATGCTGCGAGGGGCAGCGTGGGCAGCCTGGAGATCAGGGGAGGAACGTGAACAATTTAGGATGAGTGGGCAGAACCGTGGTGGTGGCTGGCACTGCCAGGGCTCCCTCTGCCAGCTGGGATCCTCAGGGCCCTGTGCTGGCACCAAGGAGCTCATCCCCTCTCCCCTTCTCCAGGATTGCAGGGGTGTTTCAGAGTGCGGATCTTTGTGAGACTCCAAAAAACCCCATAAAATCCCTTGGCCCCATCATGGAGCCAGGTTAACGAGGGGAGCCGTGCTTGTGCTTCATTAAATGCGTGGCCAGACCCTCTTGCAGCATCTCCCTTTCCCTTCTCTGCCTCCCCTCTGGGGTGACACTGAGCCCCTCTAGCCACGCCGTACCCAGGCAGTGATCTCAATCTGTGTCACAAAGTGAATTGTCTTTATTCCCACGATCACAGCTCCTGCCCTCCCTCGGGTGGGCAGGCGTGGCTGCAGCAGCAGCTCCCGGCAGGGCTGAGGGGCTGCTTCTCTTTGGGTTGTGGTGGGTGACCCCAAACCCAGGGACCTGCTTCTGCAGCAGCACCTGGGCTCCTGTGCAGCTCCGGGATGGGACCTGGGCGCTCCAGCACTGCATCAAGGGACCCATTTCCGTCCCTGAGCTGTGTTTAAATTAAACTTCGTTAAGGCAAAGGCGTTAATGAAGGAACAGCTTTCCCAGAGAAGCTGTGGCTGCCCCATCCCTGGAAGTGTTCTGGCCTGGAATTTTTTTTCTCAAGTCGACGTGTTCTCAGCAAAGCATTGTGGCCACAGTCAAAATAGAGTGATTTATGTACACAGCCCTTTAATTGTTACAGGGAGTTTCAATATGCGGCAGGTCTGGTTTTCCTTTCACCTCCTTCCAATGACTCATCTTTGGGCGCATCTGGTGTCCCTATTGCAGAGTAATGATTCACGGGGACAGAAGCACAGGGGGAGCAGAGGGAGGCGAGCAGGATTGGTGCCTCCACGGGGAGGCTGGTGGGTGAGTCACGGCAAACCGCGAGGCAGGATGCGGCACGCTGGGCGCTCCGGCCTCCCGGGGAAAAACCGGTGGCGTGACGGTGGAGGGAGGCTCAGCCTGGCCCTGCAGCCTTGGCAGCCCCAGGGAGCTGGGGAGCTCCAGCTTTGCTCCTTCCCGAGCCAGTTATTGATCAGTGTAGCAGCTGGAAATGCATCTCATGCGGTGTTTTAATCACCTTTCGGGAGGGATCTTGGTTTCCCATCCCTGCGTGCGATCGGCCGCTGAATTCCGCTGTGGGTGCTGTCAGTGTGAGGTGCCTGTTGCTCCCCTTTGCCTCTCCAGGGTTTGGGCACTGCCAGGACTTTCAGGGAGCAATTTTGGTGAGCTGGACGTGCCAGCGCTGCCCAGGTCCCGCCGCAGCCCAGTGCCACCAGCGGGCAGGTGTGGCTGCGTGGTTCTGGTGTGGGTGTCGCAAGGGTTTGCAGGGGCTGCTCAGGGATTGTTCACCGCCTGAGCTCTGTGGCAAATTAAGCACAAAAGTAGGTTTTTCTGTTCATTTAGCATGACCAAAACATCAGGGAAAATGACAGAGTGCGGGTGGGGGTGTCCAGTGGTGCAGAGTTGGAGGTGGTGACGTGACACAGCCCCAAATCACAGGTACCCAACACCCCAATGAGGGAGAGCCTATGGAGTGGCTATGAAATGCTTTGGTGCCTTCTGAACCTACTGTCTAATTCCCCCAAACCACCCCATTCCCAGCCTGGGAGTGAGAGAACCAGGGGAGCTCCAGCACCTCTGGGAGAGGGGACAGGTCCATACCAGAGCAGGAAAAACAACTGCAGATCCCCGATTCCAGCTATCTGCCATAAACTCCCTTCCACGGGCAGATAACTCCCGCCTTGCCGGAGTCAAACGCGAGGAGCTGAGCGATGCTGTAAGCCTTTTGGGCTCGAGGTGGTTGTGGTGGGGATGAATTTGGCCCAGAGATTTCTGTTCAGCTGCATTGAGTTACCGGCCATCTGGCTCGGCGCGCTGTAATCCGCAGCTTCTCCAAGCCCATATGGGAGGCAATGTTTTTTTTCGCTGTGTATGTTATATTTCCCAGAACGTATGGCCCATACATTTAAAATATTTGAGCACTGCCTCCTGCACTAGCAGATAATCTGGAGCTGTGACACCAGAGATTTCTTTGGAGGGGAATTTATTTCCCGGTGTTTTAGGCAGCTTTAAAACATGATCCTGGGAAGGGAGTGTGTGGCTTTGTGCCCAGTGCCTGAGCCGGGCAGCAGAGGGGCCAGCAGTGTGGGCACTGCCTATGCCAATGCTCTAATAATAATTATATTCTTTTTATATCCTTTGTCCATTTGCAGCGATCTGGGGACCTCAGTCCCTGCCTGTTTGCAAGCTGCCTGCCTCTGCATTAAACGGGGAGGTTGCACCAGGCCTGGGAAAGGGTCAGCCCAGCCTGGAGAGGGGTCAGGCGGATCCTGGGCTGAGGGGGCTCCTTCTCCATCCAACAAACAAGGCACAGCTTTTCTGCACTCTGCAGCCTCATATCCCTGTGCCCTGAAACCAAACTGACCCCTTGAGGGACAGGTGCTGCCAGAGCTTGGTGCATGAGGCAGGGTCAGGGGGTTTTATCTGCCTGTTTGTCAGTTGATGTGGCAGAACACTGTGACCATCATTCTTTGGAAAGCAATAGCTCCAGACAGGGCTCTGATAAAGACCAAGCATTTAAAAATATGTTCATGGCATAGTTTTATACCCAAAATAGGTGGTGGTGCACTGTGCAGTTTAAGTGTAAGTGAATGATATCATATTACTTTGAATATATGGACAGCTTAGCTTATGAAATGTATAACTCATCCGGTGTATGGAAAACCAATACATCTTCCACATGGGCAACAAATCAGAGATGATTATCCTTGGGGAAAAAAATGGCCATGCTGTATTTGAGCATTTTGACTTGGAGTAGACACAAGTTTTCATTCCTGCTTCATGACTAAATTTCCTAAGCTGAACAGTCAAATAAAATGATCTCATTCCCCCTCTGTGCCATGGCACAGCTTTGCTGAGAGCTGTTTGGAGCTGGAGCAGGCTGGGTTCCAGCTGGAGGGGTCAGCAGGAGCACTGCCATCAGCCCCTGGGGTGTGTTTGGTCAAGGGCAGAGCGCTGCTGGTGGCTTGGTGGCACCTCTGCCCACTCTGGGGACTGCCAGGGTGAGCCAGTTCCGAGAGCCGCGGGTTTGGTGATGGGGAGCGGGTGCCAGGGGAGAGCTGAGAGCTGCTGAGCCCTTCCCTGAGCCCTTCCCTGAGCCACGGGAGGTGCTGCAGGGTGCTGGCCGTGCCCCACTGACCGCTCCCAGTGCCGGTGTCCGGGGGCTGCGGCCGCTCGGACGCCGTCCCCCCGCCCGGTACCGGCGTGTAAATATGTCAAGCTCAGGAGATGATCTTGTTATGGGAAGATTATGCTAATGAAATGTTTCCTGAGATCAAACTCATTTTGTGTTCAAAAGCATTAAAATAAATGGCTTCTAATTGAATCTTATAAACGGTCCCCTCCTGATAATGAGCCGCTATTAATTATAATTGAAGGAAGGCAGAACATAAACACAGCGGCAGCGTGGGGGGAGGTGATGGCACGCTGGGGGCAGCTCTGTGCTGCCCGGCTGGGAGGGGTCCTGACCTTCCCCTCCATCCCTCCCACGCTGCTGGGACCGTGGTCCCCGGGGTGACGCCTGGGGACTTGGCCAGGGACATCTCCAGCTGCCTGGGGACATCCCAGGGAACCCTCTTTGGGCCTTTGGAGAAGAGGGAGAGCAAATGTGTGCACTGAGCTGTGTGCGCCATCCTGCAGCCTTTATAATCGCAGTCCTTTATTACCACTATTATTGCTATTATCCTTTTTTCCTTTGCAAAGGCCCAGGTCCCTGCCAGGCACAGCGTGTGCTGTCCAGCCAGGGTGACCTCATCTGCTTCGAAGCACAAAATGGGCATCTGAGCTCAACCAAAGAAAATTTACAGGAATTCATCTGTCAACAGGGACGTTTCCATTTAATAAGTGCGCAGTTTGAGATCATATTAGCCCTTCAATTATTTATACGCTGAAATTGCACAACTTCTCTGTTCAGGTCTAAAAAAAGAAGCAAGCGTCTTTTGCTTTCCCTCCACCTGAGCTTGTCAGCCGAGACTTAGCAGGAGCCCTGCGGGGTGCTGGGGGTGACAGCCTCACGACAGCAGGGTTTGGGTGCTGTGAATACGGGCTGAGCACAAAAACCCACTGAGGATGCTCAGCCTTTGTCTGCTTCTTGCGGCGGGTGCCTGTGAGTGCGGGCTGGGGTGCTGGGGGAGGGTGGAAACAGGCCCTGGGGCATCCTTGGCACCTTCCTCCTTGCTTTTCCCACTTCGTTGTCTATTTAAAGCGCTGTTCCCTCCGGCGTGCCTCTTCCCACATGGTTGTCCAGCACAGGGATGGTGGGTGGGCGGCACAGCCCAGGCTGGGATTCGCTCTGCCCGCCAGGCTGATGCCCCTGCACGTCGCTCCAGAGTCACTAATGGCCTTTGCTTTTATGTCTCATCTGCTTGAAGGGATTAAAAGGGAATAATTAAATAGCCAGCAATACAGTCATCGATAAAATTGCACCGGTAATGATGGGAAAAAAGTACCACCAGGAGAAGGCGAAGCTGCGCTGGGCTGTGCCCAGCGAGGGAGGGCCCCCCAGCCTCTGGTTTTTGGCAGAAATCATTAAACCGGGGCAGGCTGTGCCCGAGGGGCTGCGCGGCCCCCGGGCACGCCTGGTGTCCGTGCATTTGGCTGCTGCGAAATCGATGAGAGCGACTCAGATTTCCCAGCCCGGCTATTAGACAGCTCGAATGCTGTGTTTGAAAACGCGCTCATCCTGCGCGGTCAAGGGGAAAGAGAGGAAAATTCCCTGGGAAAGGGGGAAATCGCTGCATCCCCCGCCCTGCTGTGCCTGTTGCTGGCATCATCGTGTCCCCGGGGTCCTGCACCTCAGATGCGGGGGGAGAGGGGGTCCCGCAGGCTGTGCAGAGCCCAAACCCCCCCATTTCAGCAGGAAAACCCCTCTCCACGGTGGGGAGGGAGTTCATCCAGCCCAGGGGATGCTCGCCCGGCTCTAACGCGGGATGAGGAGAGGCTGGTGCAGGTCCGGAGGCATCAGGGAGCGGTGGATGCGGTTTCAGAGGTCGCCTCAACGCTGCTGTGGGTTGAATTTCGCTCTGTCCCAGCACCGATTCAAACCCGCTGCTAACTTTTCGAAGTCCGCGCGTAAAACGAAACAAACTCTGTGAACCCGGTGGTACCTTCTGGGGACTTTCCCGTCCGACACAACACAGCTCGTGTCGATTTTCCCGGCAGTGGGAGGGACGGTGCGCTGTCGTTGTCCTCTGGTTTGGGGTGAAACCCGGCTTTCTGGGGCACAGGGATGGGGGGAAGCTGCTGAGGCAACTCACGCGTTTGTCTCTGGTGTCAGTGGGGATTTCCCTGCTGTTTTACAGCTGGGAAAGCCAGCACTAATGTGCTAATTAGATTTAACACCCGAGCTAGAAACGTGGCAAATTACCCAAAACATCCCAGCGTTAACCCCGCAATGGGACGGGGTTTCTGCATCCTTCCCCGGCGCGACCCGGGAGGCAGGAATTCGGCACGGATCAGCGGCACAGCTTGCCCCGGGAGAATCCCAGGATATTGTGGTGCCCGTTAAGCCTCTCGCTCCGCTTTTGACACCTCCTAATGCAAATCCCTGCGCCAGGACGAAGCTCTCGATCCTGAACCCCTTTCCATTTCTCCTGGTGGGTAGCAAGGTGGGGAGAGGAGGGCAGGAGCTTGTGCTCGTCGCACGGATCCCCATCACGGCTATTCCACAGGAAAAATCACTGCTGAGATTCCGACCCAGCTCCCGGGGGGGAAAGCAGGGAGACCTCGCCCCAGCGGCACAAACAGGAGACATGGGAGGGTTTTTTAAGCAGCACATAAAATCCCGCCGTGCACTGAATCAGCTGCTCGTTTCAACAAGATGTGGCAGGGACGGTAATTGTATGTTGAGTGCTCTCCGGTTGATTAAGAACATATTTATTGAAGTTTATCTACTGTAATATGTATAAGTCTCTTATTAGATAATTGCTAAACCTCAAACACCTGTTTAACAGATCATATATATACCCCATTACATAGTTGTTAAACCACACTGGTTTTAATTCATCAAATGCGAATGTGAAATCCATTCTAAATTAAATTCATTTTGAGGCACTTTAAAGGAGACATTCCCTGCTTCCCTTCTGCAGAGGGGATAAGAGCACCATATTTCCTGACAGCAATGATGTTTCAGGACAGCTCTGTTCTCCAAGTGTCCTTTTTTTTTTTTTTGGGCAAACAACTCAATGGAGATGTGCTAAAAAAGCACTCAAGTCTTTTCATTAAAAAAAAAACAACCAGAATTTTAAAAGTTTGATGTTAAACCCAGAGATGCCACGACTGCTCCTGTGTGCAGATGTCAGGGGGAGGGAAAGAGCAGGGAAGGGGAAAGGTGGAGAGGCTGGGTGAGGGTTGCTAAGTCCAGCGCTAAATTGAGGTGTTTTGCTTGGCTCTGCGGCTTTTTGCTTCAAATCCGCAAATTCCCATTTCAGCCTCGGAGTGCTGCCGCTTCACATCCCGGCGAGGGCACCAGTGCAGGGCAGCCCAGTGCTGCTGCCAGAGCCCCCTGCCCATCCCACCCGGAGGATTAGCCCTGAGCTTTTATTCGGCGGGTTTGGAGCCCGTAATTCCTCTGTCCAGCCCTGCTCTCCTCGAAGCTGGGCAGGGCAGCACTCCCGCCTGCCCCATCAGACAGGGTGAATCCCTCGCCCCACGGTGCTGTGTGCAACGAGAGGTCTTTGCTTCGCTCGGGCAGAGATGATCCTTTGTTTTCTTCTCTCTTTATTTAATTGTCCCGTGGGGGAATCGCTGAGCGCCCTTCATTTTGTGGTGCAGAACTGGTGTTGACACGCTGCTTTATTAGATGAGTAAGGGTAAAGCCTTGGAGACGCTATTTAAATAAAGGGAGAAATCTCACTGCCGGGGTAGGAATGAACAAATACACACTGGGCTCTGGTAACCCGTTTATTTCCATCACAGTCCTCTGAAAAATTTTGCCAGCGTGGTTATTTGTGTATCTCTGCAGCAAACTGGGCCGAGAAGTTGCAGAGCTGTGGGCACATCCCTGCAGGGACACGTCCCTCCACAGACACACGCTCTCCATCTCCATCTTTGGGGCGTTTTATAGCAAGACGTTGAGTGATGTTTATTATCAACGTTAGGCTGCAGCCTCTTGACCTGGGTGGGTGGTGCTTCGCCTGCTGTTCCTTTTTTTGGAGCAGGCAGTTCCCCCTGGGGTTCCCAAGGGCAGGGACAGCTGTGCTGGCTCAGGGGCTGGAGCAGAGCTGGGTGTGGGTGCAGGAAGGGGCTGGAGGCTGGCAAACCCCGGCCCAACGGCACCATTGCTGCATTTCTGGCCGCAGCTCAGCCCTGGGGTTTCTGCCCTCCATCCTTCCTCCCCTGCCAGCTCCATGGGCAGCGAGAGGCCAGACTGGTACCCAGCTCTGCTGCAGCCCCTGTGCAGTCATCCAAGGCTTTGGATGCTTTATCAAGTGTTTCAGCTCCAAAGCCAACATAAATCACGCCGTTGGCAGGCTCTGCCTTTCTGTCTCTGCTGTTATTTTCTGTTCACGATAAAACAATGTGGAAAGGAAGCACGCAGGCCAAGGGGAGGGGGAGCAGAAACAAGATCCCTTATCTAATGCATGCCTGAGCTGCTCAAATGTTTCTTGTATCAGCAATTATTTTGCCTGGCTTTGGGTTTTCACAAAGCTCTTGAGTCTTGCAAATGTGCTCTGAGATCACGCTGGCAAAGCACAGACCCAAATTCTTCCCTTCTGTCTGACCGTCTCGGTAGCCTTTAGACGAGACCCGTGAAACATCTCACGCGCACAACGACCCTGAGGAAATGAGCTGGGAGAGAGGATTTGCTGGGATCTGGAGAGATGCTGAGCATCTCCAGCTCTGCCCCAGAGCTCCTAACGCTGGCTGGAGCCATAAAAAACTGGGTATGATCAGGCCCCTCGAGATTCCTGCCTGCTGGGAGTGGAGTATATTCCACACAAACAACTGGAAATGCACAAATATGAGGGCACGGCACTGTGTGGAGGCTTGCAGAGTGAATAACCATTATGGGGATGGTTTCTGTACACAACTCATGGCTGATGGCCCAGTTCAGAGCATGAGCTTATAAATTTCTTGCTAAGTAGAAAGCAAAGGGAAAAAAAATGCTTCGCTATTAATGGGAAAGGAATAATATCTCTTAATCTGTGTCTAAAAGCACCTTTAGAGTTGTAGGTATTTGTTACAGTCCAGCTAAAGCAATATTCAGTGTTCAGAAAAGCAATATCCCCAAGCTTTTCTCTAGCCCTCGTGTTGATTTTGATATTTTTAATATTGCATCCAGACAACAGAGCCTGTCAACCACCATGCGAAGTGTTCATTTAACTAAGCCAATTTAAAATGTGTAGCAATTATGAAGAGATGGGCTCAGATGAGTCAATTTGTCTCAAGTGTTTTCTAGCTGAACTTAATAATATTGGAGATGTGAGAGAAATTGGAAAAAAATTCACCCTCTGTGTTCAATTCTTTTGAGAAGTCGAAATACCTAATTCACTCTGGCAAATGATAAATGTTCCTCCCCTCTTCTAATTACATCTTGCCTTAGTCACAGCGGTCTCTAGTAAATCTCCTTTTGAGACTATACACATCACATACTGTCTGAAAAAAAAAACCTGAAAAAAGGGAAGAAAGGAAAAGTTCTTGATTAGATTTTTTTTTTTTAAGAGCAATTCATTGTGCTCACAGGATCTGGAATTGGCTTTTCATGTTGCTAACCCCCTTCATTGGCACTACTCTTTCACGTGTCACGTCCTAAAAAAATCCTGAAGTTTGGCTGGAAAAAGAGGAGCGGTGGCGTGTGGAAGCTGTTGGGTGGGTGTCCCTGTGGGGAGCTTTATAAGCACAGATGGGAGGGACAGCATGTGCACACACATTGATTTTTGTGTTGGTGGTGGTTTCACTGCCGGGACAAATAAGCATTTCCACGCCTAGAAGATGCACTTTGCTCACAAGCAGTGCCTTGGTTCACTGTAGGCACAGTTGTCCTCCCGTGTTCCAAACAGTGGCTGGTTCAAGACACATTAAATTTCAACACAATTTTCCCAATTAACAGGAAATTAAGAGTATTCAGCTAATAAATATTCCAGGGTAAGAGCCATTTTTGCCTCACTGGCTGTGCTGCCAGGAGGGAACCTGGAGCCCTAATGGCCAAGCCC
This sequence comes from Melanocharis versteri, assembly GCA_013397845.1. Classification (NCBI taxonomy): domain Eukaryota; kingdom Metazoa; phylum Chordata; class Aves; order Passeriformes; family Melanocharitidae; genus Melanocharis; species Melanocharis versteri. Next base: position 549,669 of record VZTG01009063.1, on the reverse strand, counting down.
TGCCCGTGGGCAGCCCCAGCACCTGCACATCTGCCCGCAAAAACTCTCCCATTTGCATTGATTTCAAATTGCTTTGGGCTAAAACGCCCTTTATCGATGTCATTTATCTTCCTAATCTCTTGCTTGCCCGGAGATAGCCTCCATTATCCCGTGGTTGCAAAATTTCCCAGCTAACATGCTGTTTTTAAAACGTTCGAGTGGTTTCATTGCCTTGAGTGGGTGGGAGGTGGGTTTGCCACGAGGGCAGCCCCACAAAGAGATGAACCTGCAGGGGAAAAAAAGGATGGATTTATTTAATTTTCCCATCGAAAGCCAGACCTGAGGCTCGCTGGTGGGCTTTGACACCAGCTGTGGGCTGAGGAGAACCCAAAGGGAGTCTGGGGAGGAGGGGTGGGATCCCCTCCACGGGGCTTCCAGTCACACGCTTTTGGTCTGCCCTTTTTTCGCGTGTGGCTGCAAACAGGAGCAATATTTCATCTCGAGGGTGTCGCCTGGAACGGCAAAAATGAGCTGGGAGCTGGGATTTACAGCTGGATTTGCCAGCAGATTGTTGGGGAGCGGCTCCAACGGGTGCCCATAAAGCCAGTTGGTGCTGGGGGCAGAGGGGAGGCAGGGAGAGGAATGCCACCCTGACCCGGCCGCAGGGGAGGTCTGTCGGGTGGCCAAGTGGGATTTTCTGGACTGGAAAATGTCCCCAGCACTCCGTGTATTCCCTGCCCTCTCTGCAGGCTCTGGGCTGCAGGGACACCCCTGTTTGTACCCAAGGGTGGCAGTTTTGGCACATCAGAGGGGCTGCCAGCACCGAGACGGCTCTTTTTGCTTTTGGAGTAGTCTGGTAAAATAGGAAATAGGGACAGAACGAGTCCAAAGGCTTGTCTTGGTGGGAGGGTGTGAACAGCTTTAAACCTCCTAACGGGGTCTGGGAAGGAGATGGTGGTGGATGCTCAGTTTCTGAGCTGCTGTCCATCGTCCTCCAACTCTCCTCCTTCTGTCCCTGGAGCTAGGAACAACCAGCGTTCCTCCAGGAGGGAGAAAAGAGGGATAGCAGCCCTTTGGGGCTACAGTGGAGGCTTGGCGTGGCTGTCCCCAGGCCATGCAGGGTGAGCCACAGTCACACGTGAAAGGAGCCCTGTGTTTCCCAACCCACTCCCAGCCAGCTCCGATCTGGAGGCGGAGACAGAAAAGAGGTTTGGAAATCTGCTTAGAAGTCTGGCTCGTTAATACCCTGCCCAAAGCTTTTATCAAATAATTAGCTTTCGCGTTGCACTTCCCAGTCGGCAATACATAAATAAAGATGTGGATAAAGTGAGTGTTACACTTAAGCTGTGCTTTTGGAAACGGCTCCTCTGACCCTGCCTGAGGCCACTTCCACTTCCCTGGGCCCCTGGACTCAGTCACTGGCCCCTTGGCATGGGACTGATAAGAGGCACAGGGATCTGAGTGATTCCTTCTGGATTTGGCAGACCTAGGAGAGCCCTGCCTGCCTTGATGTGGTGAAGTTTTGGTCCAGACGATGCTGGGATGTGCTGTCCCTGGGGGCACGGTGTGGTTTGGCAGGAGGGATGTACGGCATGGTGGTGGCTGTGGCTGCACCTCTGCATCTCTGATGGTGGGTTGAGTTTGGTCGCCACAGTGGCTGGGGGAATTGCAGACCATGGGGCAGCTCTGCTTGACGGGAGGGATGAGAACATCCCGGCTCCCTCCACACCGTGCTCAGCGTGAGCTCAGGTGGGGCTGGTCGCAGCTCCCCAGCCTCCCTGCCCTCAGAACATCCCCTCTCCCACTGCCCCTCACCGCCACCCTGCAGTGGATCGAGCTGGGACCCTGAATGTGCCGAAGCTGCGGCTGCTATTTGGACTGTTTATCTTGTTTGGGCTAATTACGCCAAGAAAGTCATTATAATTTTATGCTCTTTGGATTAACGTTTTTGCCCAGGGCCCCGTAATTAGTCTATGGTTTGTAGCTTAATGATTCTGAGCACAGGCAAGGCGAACTTTCTAACTGTAAATCAGGGTGCTCGGAATGTGAGGACTGACAGGGCAGCGGTTCTGCCCATGAAATGAGCGTTTATCTCCCTGTTTATAAGCTGAGCATTCAGCTGCTCGGCACCCGTGAGCTCACACTCCATCCTAACGCAACCAGGAGGCTGCTGAGGAATTGCAATGAGCCCCAGCCCTGTTCTGAGCCTCTCCCTGGGTGTCCCCTGCTTTGTGGGGATCCCACGGCGTGTCACACCACGGGGATCCCCAGCCCTTCATCCCTTCAGCTCGGTGCTGCTGCACAGCCCTCCTGCTCAGGGGGGCACAGAGCATCCCCCAGCTGCCCAGGGAAATGGGTTCCATCGCATCCCTGGAAGCCTGCCCAGCTCTCTCTGAGGAGCAGGCAATTTGGATAATAATAATCTCTCCTTTAGCTCCAGCTATTACTCGCTTTAGGCATCTTTTCCTTCTTGATGTACAGTGGCCAGGGATGTCGGTGCTGAAGCAGAGTGATTTGGCACGTGGGGCTGCAATTAGAGGTGGTGGACTCCAGGTTTGGAAGGACTGGGGCACCTCCACCCTTACCACGGGGTTCACTGATATTTTAAAGAATATCGATATTCTTGATATTTTAAATAAACCCATCATCCAAGGCACTGAACTCCTAAAAACCTGTATGTCCACCCTCTCAGGTCTTCTTGCTGAGGGGTATCAATGGAGCCAGAGCCCCCCACTCCTCCCTGTCATCCTGCTGGTTTTTTATTTATTGCTCCTTGGGCTGGGGATGAGCTCAGAGCCACACGAGCTGCTGAGCGGGCAGGCTCCAGTCGGCTTGACTTGACAGATTGTTTGGGTCGAATCAGAAGCTCCCGGGAGAGTTTTGCAATTTCTTTTCCACTGGAAAATGCCATTAATTCATTGCCAAATTGTTAACAGAATCAGGGTCTCCGGTTTTAACTGGAGGATATTCTCCTGATAAATGTCATGGCTTTCCTTGAGCGCAAGTCCGGGGGAAGGGTAAAGAGCCAAAGCCCATCGCTTGCAGCACTGGGTGTCTCATCACTCACGTTCAGTTTCCACAGAGAAATCTTTCCTTGGAGCCCGAGGCGGGCTGGGAGCAACGCACGGGGCCCTGCAGGGACCCTTACCAGGGAAATATCCCTGCCCTGGGGCAGTCTGGGCCGGTGGAGATGCTCCTGGACCTGCGCTGTGCTCACAGCAATATTCACAGAGGTGTGAAAAGCACTTTGCACCTGAAGCCCCTCCAGCCTGTGAGGCACTGCGGAGGACCAGCGCATCCCAGAGGAGCCAGTGCAGCCCCTGGAATGGCTGTGGGAACGGCAGGGATGGTGGGGGCACTGCCTTTCCCTGGGAACGGCAGGGATGGTGGCGGCACTGCCTTTCCCTGGGACAGATGAGCTGCCGTAAGTGGCTGGGGAGTGTGAAGGCTTCAGCGGGAGAAAAAATCGCAGTGAGGTGCGTGTGAAGAGCAGCTATTGGATTTTGTGCCGGGCTGATTAAATTTTCATGCCGTTTTCGCAAGGCTGTCTTAAAAAACAAAGCGTTGCATGACCCGGGGAAGGGATGCAGGGAGGGGAGAGGTGTCTCACTTCACTGCCAAGTCTTAACCTCAGGGTTTTCCCTTTCATCTGCCAGGGAAGATGGGCTTCCCAATGCCTGGAGCTGGGCCGGGGTTAACTCGTGCTGGTGTCACCACAGCTCTGCCAGGGCTGGGGCACCAGCACAGCGGTTTGGAAGCGGGATGCAGAATGAGCTCACCCGTGGTAAGCAGCCAGCCTGCACAAGTGGTGGGGAAGCATTTTACACCATCAAACAAGCCATGCCTTTTAAATTTTTTTTTCCCCTAGCTGTTTTGCAGCCTGGGAGCTGGCAGGGCGCTGGTAAGGGAGACTCCCAGCCACTGACCCTCGCAGTCCCACGCACGGTGACTCCGAGAGGCACCACGAGCTCTCCCTCGCCGTAGCCCACAGTGACTGGAGCGTTTTCCTCCTCTGCCTTTTGCCGAGGGTTCGCGCCGTGCTGAGCTCTGCTGTCTCTCGTTCCAGCGGTGGCTGCATTTCAGGAAGCTAATGAAGTGCTGATTTTCCTTAATTGGCCTCTCGAATTTGCTGATCGCTCGTAAAGATCTCAGGTTAAAGAGAAAGCCGGTGCCTGTTATTATCGGTGCTATTTCCCGTGGCCGGGGCAGGCAGGGAGGAAGGTTTCGGTGCATGAGCTGCATTTTCTGAGCTCGGTTGTGATTTACTGTCGCCGGCTGCTCACCAGGACAGTGCAGAGTCCTTCAGCTGGCGAGACAAACACACAGGGTCAGACTGATTTTGGGAGGTGCCTCGGTTTTTAAGTGGGTTCCCTGCGGCTCAGCCTCCAGCACAGAGCCGGGCATCACAGCGATCCCAAACCCTGCTAAATAAACCCGCGGTCGCAGCCGGGAGGCGCAGACCCGACCCGGGGACAGCGGGCTGGTGCTGGGCTGCTGCGTGGGGAAGCTGCGGCCATCCACACGGGCTGGAGCAGAGCTGTCGGGGCACGGGGGGGCTCGGGAGGGGTGGATCACACCGGAGAGCAGCCCAGGCACAAACTCTTCACGGCAGCAGCGAGCTGGCTCTGCCCGCACTCGCCTTCCCGCAGGGAGAGATGTCCCGAGGCAGAGCCCGGGGGAGGACAGCCCCTGCGATTAAGGGTGACACTGGGTGTTTAAGGGTGACAGTGGGTGTTTAAGGGTGATGCTGGGTGTTTAAGGGTGATGCTGGGTGTTTAAAGGTGACACTGAGTGTTTAAGGGTGACAGTGGGTGTTTAAGGGTGACAGTGGGTGTTTAAGGGTGANNNTGGGTGTTTAAGGGTGACACTGGGTGTTTAAGGGTGACACTGGGTGTAGGGACCCGGTCGAGCGCGTTGTGTGAACAGCCTCTCCCGGTTAACGGGAGCGGACGGGACAAGGGCGCTGTGGCGCATTCCCGGCTCCGGGCGCAGGACGCGCTCCGCAGTGGCACCGGCTCTGGGGACATGTGCTGCCACCAGCCTGCCCGGCAGCAGCTGGGAGGCATTTAGAGCCATCCCCGAGCCGAGAGCCGGCTTGTGCACGCCGCTCCGGGAGGCTGTGCCGGGCAGCAGCCCTTCACTGCTGAGCCGAGTAATGCGAAGGGAAGGGCGCTCGGTGTCGCAGGGACGGTGGCAGTGGCACCGCAGCATGACAGAGAGGAGAGGGAGACTCCTGTTGGGGGGTGACCCTGCCCTGCCCTCCCTAGGTGCTGTCCCTGGCCTGTCACCTTGCCCCGGGCTGTGTCAGAGTAGCTCCTGCGTGTCCCCAGGGCGTTGGTTTGGGGTAGGATGTCGGTGCGTCATTACCACAGGAATTATTTCAGATCCATAGCCAACGTCTTGGCACCGGCTTTAGAAGAGGTCTCTCTGCCTGGTGGTGCAGGGTTGGGTGGGGAAAAACACGCAGCTTAACCAGCACGGAGCAGGGAATGTGTCCCTCCCCCAGCTCGATTGGGTAACAGCATCTCCGGGGAAGGGCAGTGGTCAGGAGCGTTGCCTTGCAGTGGTGAGCTCCATGAAAAAAATGTGTTAATGGCACCACCACGGGGCGGCCCAACTGGCCGAGGAAAGAAATCCAAGTCCCAGATTTCATTTACAGTAACTGCCCATCCTGGGAAGTGAGTTTCGGGAGGAATCTGGTGCTTGTGTGAGCGTGGAGGAGCCCTGTGGGCAGCCAGGCAGCTGGAGCCCAGCCCAAGGCGCAGCTGCGGGGAGTTAAGTTACTCGGCTTCCAAAATTACATTTTTCTGTGGTTCCCTCATTTGAATGAGGAATAATGTAGATATTGTGAGCAGAACTTGTCTGGGAGCTCTTGGAAAACCAAACCTATGGCGAGTGCACTTGCTCTGCTGGTGGCACTTTGTTGGGTGGCAGTGGCACGGTGGGGACAGCGGGTGGGAGCACATCCCAGCTACATGCCAGGCTCTGGGTGGAGGCAGGAATTCAGCTGGGCACTTTGCAGGGAACAGGATCTGGGATTAGAAAGCCGGATGCCAGCTTTAAACATAGGGCCAGAAGCAGAGCAAACCCCCAGAATGTCCCCTAGGGGTGTCCGAGATGTTTTGGTAAGAAAAGAAGCGTGGAAATAGGCAGTGCCAGCGATAGTGCAACTGCAGAGGTGCCCCGGGCTGCAGTGGAAACAGCAAGGGGAACCAAGCCATGATGTGACGAGGGAACCTCTGTGCACTTATTGTCACCATGCATGAAGGAGAGATGCTTTCACAGTGCCCGGGAGAGCACTGGCGGCAGCAGGGATGTTGGCTCAGGACAAAATTATTTTGAAGGTGGATTTATGCAGCTTAATCCCCGAACTCCTGTGTTGAAGCCCAGCTTCACATCTCTCTGTCAGGCTGCCAGCCCCTCCGGGGCCATCCGGGACAGGTTCCTCTGCACAGAGCAGCCGGGCTGTGCTGACGGGTGCAGAACCCGTTACCAGGACGTTCAGCATTTCTGTCATTCCAGAGATGCCTGCAAGGTTTCAGCCAGACCGAAGGCAGCCATGTCAGGGAAACCAGCACACAAATACTTCTCATTCCAGGCCGTAACCCAGGCTTATTTTAACCACTCCGTGCCCATTTTTGTCTTCTCACCAGTGCAGAGCCCACGGGAGGGTCCTGTGGTGCACTCCGTGGCACTGAGCTGGGGGATGTCCCCATCCTGCTGCTACTGGTCATCTTCATGGATTGTTTCCACTTCCGAGGATTGGGTCTGCCTTTTGAATGAGGAGGAAACCCACATGTGGACACGAGTGGGTGCCTTCCCCACCGCTTTGGGGAGTGCCTGAGGAACCAGGGATGTGTCTGCACCCCATCACTGGGTTCACAGCTCAGGGTGTTGGGGCAAAACTCTCCACCCAGCACTGGTCATCATCTGGAGCTGGACACGGGGTGAAGGCTGGTTTTCCAAACACAACAATCCCTTCTGCCACCTCCTGCGTTCTCAACCACTTCTTGTTTCACAGCGTGCTCCTGTCCTGCCTGGGGACACCCAGCTGCCCCGCTGGGTGCAGTTCCTGTGTTCCCCAAATATCTGTGCTTTACCCTGGGCTGTAGCAAATACAGGCCCTTGGTGATAAGGGATCACAAGATGATGGATGAATTTGAGCTCAGTTTTGCCTGGACCAACCTGCTGGCTGCACCCAGACTGCATTAAGAGGGCAAGGCAGGGGCACTGAGGCTGGGTGTAGATACTCCAGAGGACCATGGGTTTTGAAAGCAAACACAACAGCATAAATGTCCACCACAGGCACAGAGCTGTGATGCGAGGAGGAGGCTCTGGTCCCTATGCAGAGCGAGTGCTACCACTTCAAAATTAAATGCAGTTGCCATAGAAATATTAATTGGGAACAAAATCTGAAGATGACACTTAAGCAGAAGATGGAGCGTTATGGAGAGATGAGGACAGCGATGAAAATAGAACAGTTAAAAGGAGAATTCTTCAAAGGAAGTATCGTGTAGGTGAATATTTAATGCACAATCAGCAGGCCGCCACGTCAGTGGTGCTTTTAATGTTGTAGGGCAAAGGATGGGAAGTGCTTGCTGGAGGACAGAGCACCCTCCTCGCCAGCAAAGGTCACTGGGCACTGGAGGGGGAGTCTGAGGATGGATCCTGCAGTGGCAGCAGGACTCTGCTCTCGATTGCAGCAGGACTGGGATTCAGGGCACGGCTCTGTTACAGCCCCAGCCTCTGCGCTGCTCGCTGTGCTCGCTGCCTGGTTTGCAATCAGCCCACGAGGCTCGTGATGGACACCCCCTCGCAGTCTGGTTCTCTGCCCCTGGGCAGACACTGGCAGGAGGTTCCCAGGCAGGGCATGGCTGGCTCTGAGCCTCTTCCTCCTGGGAACATTTGCATGGAGAGCAGGGAAGAGCTCCCAGCCCTGCCAGACAAGGCAGGGGAACCGGCTCTTTGAACAGAGCCCCCAAACCGTTGCTTGGCCTGGGTTGTTTGGGAACGTGGCTGAAACACCCGTAAGCAGAGAGGTGTTTTGAGGTGAAGTGGGGCTGATGCAAGGCAGAGTGGGGACAAAGTGCCCCACTGAGCTGAAGTCCTGCTTGGGACCCTTCTGCAAAGAGCTCTCCAGGGAAGGACGACTGCTGGGCCACCTCTTCTTGCAGCAGTAGTGTCACTGGTGGGGAAGAAGAGACGGACGTTGCTACAGAAAAATCCTGATTTAATTATTTTTTGCATTGAAAGAACAAAAGGTAGATTATGGTGACAGCCAGCCCTTCTTTAGGCACCCAGTGAGAGGAGAGTAGCTCCATTCTGCCACCCCACTGTTTGCTCACTCTGCCAGCTCCAACCCAACAAACTCCAGCTCCTGATTTTCCCAGAGAAGTTTGCTCTTCCAGGCTGTTATCAGCCTCACATCTTGTTTTCCCCTCTGCTTTGTTTCCTGGGAGCTGTGCTGTGGGATCTGCGTTCCGGTAGGGATGGAGATGAGGGTGGAAACCGGAGCACCTCACACAGGACCACAGCGGTGTCGGTGGTGACCACATCCAACTGGGGAAAGCCCAGCCACTGTCACAGGACCCTGCTGGGGCAGCAGTGCAGGGACCCAGCGTGGGGCTGGCACCTCTCCTGCCCTGGCCTCTCCCTGGTGGCAGGCAGCCCAGAGGGGACGGGGTGGCTGTGACCTGGCAGGGTGCAGCCATCTCTGCTGATCTCTCCCCTTAGAAGGAGGGAGGATTACGGTGAAGTCGTACTTTTCCCATGAACCACCTCCCACTGTGTTATGCTCTGAAGTTAATTGCAAATGAGGAGATGGAAATAGCTTATTTTGACTTCCCTTAAACAGTACTTCATTGAATTTTTTTCCTTATTTTTTTTTTTCTGTCTCGAGAGGCAGTCCTGTGTCTATTGGAAAATAGCAATTATTTCTGTAATTCCCTAGAATTAGTAGAATTAGTTGAATGGGTAATATTTGAAGTGAAATGCTGATTAGAAATACACTTGACACGGAAGCACCATGAGCGTTGTGGTGGAGCTTTGGGGGCTCCTCCTCCATCCCAGGGCACAACGAAGCTCAGTGCAGGTTTTTCTGGGGAACAGTCAAAAGATGTCTCAGTCACGGCCACAAAGATGCTGAAACTCCTCTCCTATGAGGACAGACTGGGAGAGTTGGGGTTGTTCAGCCTGGAGAAGACTTCACAGAGAATTTAAAGGCCCTTCCAGTGCCTAAAGAGGCTCCAAGAGAGCTGGAGAGGGACTCAGGGCAAGGACATGGAGTGACGGGACAAGGAGGAATGGCCTCCAACTGAAAGAGGGCAGGGTAGCATTAGATATCAGGAAGAAATTCTTTGCTCAGAGGGTGGGGAGGCCCTGGTACAGGTTGCCCAGAGAAGCTGTGGCTGCCCCACCCCTGGAAGCGTTCAAGGCCGGGTTGGATGGGGCTTGGAACAAGCTGGGATCGTGGAAGGTTGGACGGGATGAGCTTTGAGGCCCCTTCCAACCCAACCTGTTCTGTGGGTCAGTGATTCCATCCTGTGGTGGGAGGCTCCAGATGTGCTTGGAGATGCAGGGGAGATGCACCAATGTCCTCAGGCCACGGATGTGTCCAGTGGCTCTACAGCTCTGGCTGAGATACCACAGCTGGTGATCCTCTTGCTTCCGAAAAAGGAGGAATAAAACCACCTCAGTCACTTTTCTTAGCTGGCGTGAGGTTGGCATGGTCCATCTTGGGCACCTCCTGCAGCATGCAGGGCACAGTGCAGGTCTTGGGATACTTGGTTCTGCTAAAGATTTGGGGTTTGTGAAACTTTATTAAAAAAAAAAATTATCCTGTGGTATTTTTAATAACCTGCTGGTTTAACTCAATTAGGAGAGCATAATTAACTTGCTGAGATGAAGCAGGAGATAAACCTTTGATTTTTTTTTTTCTCTTGAAGGATGCTGCAGATAGATTTTGAACTTTGTATTCAATTACTTAAAGGAGAAAAAAATTAACAGGTTTCTGATGAGAAAAGCATACTACCTCCTTCATAAAGAGAGATTTATTAAGGATAGTGAACGAGTGTACCTCAGGGCTCAATCATCTACTGTTTTTTTTTTTTTTCAAGGGGTGATTCAATTACTTTAAGATGTGTTGCCTAAAAGAACAAACCGGGCTCTGTTACTTGGCAAATTAATCAAGTTCCTTTAGTGGTTTCTCTGGGTTAATAATTTCATTTAGGCGGCCTTCTGTTTCGTGGTTTCATCCCTACCAAGAAAACTCTCAAATGAGAGGGAGGGGGAGGAAAAAGTGCTATTTGCTTCTGTACAAGGCAGCAAACGCCACTGCGACAGGAGAAGTTTTCCCAAAATCGGCTCTCTCAGAGGTGCCTGTGAAAGCAGCAACTGGTTGGGAGATACTTAAAAAAAAAAAAGTGTTAAGGCTAATATTTTCACTGTGCAAAAAGGCCATTTGGATTTGTTGTCATCTGTGAAGGGCTGTGGATTTTATTTGTAATTACTGTGAATGACGTTCTCTGGCTAGCGCGAGCCAATCCTGAAAATGTCACCGATTTTTAACACATTTGTCTCTTTGAATATTCATAGCTCTGCTCTCCGATGCAGATGGAGAAAGTGCCACAGGGGAAAGGAGGGGTTTGCAAAACTGGGCTGTCGGTGCCCTGGTGGTTATGGCGTTTCCCAAAGCCCTGCCCTGGGCACGGGGAGGTTGTGCTGGGACAGATGTTGGCTGTGCTGGGACAGATGTTGGCTGTGCCACAGTGTGGCCAGGGCATCCCTGCACCACCATTCCCAAGAAAAAATGCCGTCAGCCAGAATTTTTGGGTTATAAAATGATTTGGCTTGGAAGGGACCTTAAAGATCATCTGTTTCCAACAACATCATTTCAGTGCAGCGTGGTTTTCTCCGTGGAAAGTTAACAGCTCCCACTGCCTTTGCCTGGAGGGCAGAGGATGGGGCTGCTCAGCAAATACAGGACCCCCAGCACATCTGGGCTGTCCCTGGCTGGCTGTTCCCAAACTCCATCAGGGAGACTTTTGGGAAAAGCTTTAGGGCTACTTTTTTGCGTCGTGAAACATCTTTATGAAAGGCATGCACGATCCTGTTTTATTTTCCTATTGGTTGGTTATAAACAGAAAAAAAACCCCTTGAACTGTGGCCTGGGAAACATCCACTTAAAATATGAGGTTTAGATGCCAAATTCTCCATCCAGCATTTTGGCTGAGGGGAGCAATGCTCGATGTGACCTTTCTGAATAAAACCATGACTCCTACCCAGCACCCAGGGCTGCTGAGGGCTTAGACATCACCCTGCTCTGGCAGACACCAAATTTGACCTGCAAAAAGGGGAGAAACGGGCAGTCCATGGGTAGCAGGAGCCCCAGCCCCGTTAGCCCTAATGAGGTGCTTCATCAGGGACCAGGGGGGAAGTGCCTCCCTCCCACCTTTGACAGGGACATGGATGCTCATGTCAGGGCTTATTGCTTTTCCTTTGGGCAGCACTCTGGCGATGATCAAGTTAATGGAGGGACCGGAGCAGTTCCCAGCACAAGAGGTCATCTGTTTCCTTTCAAGGGATTTGGCTCCGGTTTCATCATTTCATCATCTGGGAGAACAGTGGGGCCCTTTTGTCGGGAAGGGCTTTCGGGGAGGGGGCACGGCAGGCTGGTCTCTCCCTTGTGTGATAACTCATTTTAGACCCTCACACGAAACCTGTGCTCTGTTTTGTGGCTTGGGAAAGCGCTCCAGCGGGGCAGAGCAGAGGCTGGGGACACACTGGAGCCGTTCTGACCCCAATCCCCAAGACCCGGCGATTGTGCAAGCACCAGCCACGCTGAGCACCCCACAACTTATCCAGTGCCATGGAGATGGCCAAACTGTGCTTTCCCCCCTTTATTTTCCTTGTGATTGCTCTCTTCAAAGCCACAGCACCCGGTGCTACTCTTAGCCTCTGCCTCCAAAATGCATTTCTGGATAAAAATGGGAGTGTCGGCGTGCTGAGGTGTGGTGGATATTTTTAGAGCAGCTGGCAGACTCTGCAGAGCAATTACGCCCCAGGTTCCCAAATAGCCCTGAGCTCGGTCAGTGGCCGAAAACACCCCCTGGTCCATTTGTCCAGGGCTGGTGTGGGTCGGGGGGCTTTGCAGGCAGCCCCGAATGTTGGAATTAGGCACAGTTGGAGCTCGAGCGAGGCCGGGGCGGCCCCTCACCCGGCTGCCCGAGCACGTGGGAAAGGGAATGGCTCACAGATGTTGCACAAAGCCCACCTCTGGGGGGAAAAAAAAGAAAAAAAAAATCTCTGATCTTATCCTTGTGACTCCAGGCATTAACTTTCCCTTCTTCCCAACCTCCACACCGACAGCAGGGTCTTGGTGCTGCTCGTGCAGCATCCTTGGATGGGGAGCTTCTGTCACGCCTGGGTAATGGTGGCTTTTTGTGCAAACAATTCTCGGGTTTTTTTAATGCTTTCACACTTAAATTTAATGTGCTCATCCCAGCGTGCCAGCAGCTGCTTTTATGCCAAGAAAAATTGGTACATTTTGAAGGTGTTGGATGCTCCTTTGCTGGGGACACTCTGAGGTGCTTGTGGGTGACAGAGCTCCCGTTCTTTTTCAGGACAGTAATTCCCCCTTGCTGTCCTCTGGATGGAGGCACAAGACAGCTGTCACAAGTTTTGTTATCCCTTTTTGGCAGCTCTCCAGAAGCATCACTGCAAGTTGGACCCGTGATGCCTAGCAGACAGCCCTGACCCTGGCAGTGCCCTGGAAGGTTTTTCATCCTGCACAGGAGGAAATTTCAGGCACAAGGTGTTTGCAGGCGGCCGGGGGCAGGCAGGGACACATTAAGTCCCACAGGATTCATCCCTGGCTCTGTCTTTTCTCCCTCCAATTTCCTACAAGAGCTGCTTTTTCCACTTGAGGAAGGGAAGCAGCGATCTTGCTTTAATTATCACCGCCCTTCTCCTCCGAGCAGAGGATTCCTGAATCAGAGATGGCACCGCACCAGCACTCGGCTCCACCTCTTCCCCTCTTTAATCCCTCTCTGGAGCACTGGCTGCTCCTGGCCCAGGTCCTTCCAGCTGCCCATTGCTGCCCTCTCCCCGTCCAGAACACACCAGGCCACTGCCTGGAGCTCTTCTGCTCCAAGGTTTTTAAGATATCCAGGAGGGCTGGGTGTCCCACCACGGCCTCATTCTCCCTTGGCTCCGCTCTGCCTGCCAGGCTCTGGTTCCTGCAGTCTGCTGGAGGATTTATTGCTGGGGAAATGCAGTGCTCTGACTTATGAAAGTAGGACATTCGCTTGGCAGCTCGAGAAATAATGGGAAATCCATTTAATTATTCCCCAGAAATGCTCAGATTGTGCAGATGCTGAACTTAGGTTTAATATAATTTAGATAACTCACGTCTATAAACATGTCTGGGACTGAAAGTGATGTTCAAACTATGGATCCGAGCCTGTGGTTTTCCTCCTAGATTTCAACTGGGGCTTCAATATCCTACAAGAGCAGGCTCATCCCTGTGCCTGACCCCACTGGGTACCACCAGACCCCTTGGTTCGGGTCTGGAATGCTGAGGAAGATGATTTTCTCTGGTTTGCAGGAGTTTTTCACAAGGATGCTGTGGGCAGCCAGGCACTCAGGTCCTGTGCTGGGGCACAGTGCCAGCCTCAGCACTGGCTCTGGTTGTGCCTAATGGAACAGGATAGAAAAAGAAAAAAAAAAAAGCACCTATTGCTGGTAATATCAGTGCTCTGGGGTTAAAATGAGCCGCTTATTTTATGGGAAATCTCCTTTTCCTCCCTGGCATTTGGGAACAGCCAGGCCGCCCTGCCCAGGGTGGTTTTGTGGCCCAGCTGAGCCCAAATGCTTCTCCTGGGAAGAATGTTCAGGATCTCTTTGTAAGGTGAGAATCTCCCTGGCATGGCAAATCCGGGCAGTTGTCAGGTACTAAACAGTTCAACTCTCGCCTTGTTTTTCTTCACTTCCACCTCTTCCTGGGCTCTTTCCTCCCTCAGCCTAGCTTGTTCTTCCCTCCCCTGGTGTGCACTGCTCTTCACTCCTTAAATGCCTCCTAACACTCCTGTAATGGGACTTTTTCAGCCCAAAATACCAGGAAGCTGGTGTGTTACTCACTGACGAACACCTTGGCCGGGGATGTTCGAGGAGCCAGTGCTGAGAAACACCCGGCAAAAAAAAAACACCCCCAGCACCGGCCGGTGCCGATCCCCATCACTCCGGGCTGTGACTCATCCCCTCGTTTTTAACTTTGGCTTTCCAATCCCGTGCGGCAGCGAGGTAACCGTGCGAGTGACACACATCACCGCGGAGTAATTAGACCGAGCGCGCACACACACACACACACACACAGAGGCACAGCAGTGCTGATTTCTGCATTAGCATGATAATGAATGTTCTCACTAGAAGCTTGTAATTATGTTTCCTCTTTTTTTCCCCTCCCCCTGAAAGTATAATTAATTATGAATAGAGCCAGAGTTTGACGCTAACGCATATTTTTAATTTTTTTTTTAAAATCCCTTTTGGTTCTATTTCTGCCCTATTAAAAATTTATGAAGGAGCCAGAAGTAAAGTCATTTTCCCAGACAGTTACTCCTATAAATTCAATGGGAATAATAACAATAATAATAATAGAAGGCAGGAGGGGACTTTGCAGAGGGTTTTCTCCCCTCTTCAGGCCATCACCCAAGCAAGGTGCTGCGTTTGCCTGTTGAATGCCACAGTCCATCCATGCCATTGCAATCTGGGGGAAGCTGCCAGTGGGCATGGATGTGCCTGTGGGTATCCTGAGGTGCCAAGCAGCCCCCAGAGGTGCCAATCCTGCAGGTCCCCTCCCCGAAGCTGCTGCAGCCACGAAGGAGGGAGGTCAGAACAGGGTGGTGGTGTGCTCTGAGAGGAAAAACACTTTATTAGTTGAAAGTAGAAGTAAAATAACCTGCAAGCACTTGCAGTATCTTGGGAAAGTTGTTTAGGAATAGAAGACGCAAAGCCAAAAACTTCCAAGGAAGTGTTTGTATTTTTATTTATTGTATTATTTTTGTGGCTCACAAAGCTAAACTCTCCAGGGATGCCAACCCCAGGATGCCCCAGCTTCAGGGACGCAGGACAAACCTCAGCTGGGATGGTGTGGCTGCTTCCAGCAGGGCAAGATGCTTCCTCCCACCCTTCAGCGTGGCTCATCCTGCCCCTAGAAAACCTGTGTTTATTCACGCCATCCCCTGAGGACAGAAAGTGAGAAAATGGGTGAAACCGGCTCAGCGGTTTGGGGCGATTGGTGTGAAGATGTAATGATAGGGACAGGGACTGAGGGTGAGCTGTTCACAGGCTCTCCATCCTTGCAGCCATCCCAGATGAGCCCCTTGCAGTGCCACAGGCTTTCCCCCCTGCTGCTGAAGCCTGTTGTGCTTCTTCCTCCTCCTCTGCTGGTTGCCATTCATACCACCAGCCTTCCCTTGCCGTAGGTGTGAACTGTTTTTCTTTTTAAATTGCATTTATTCTAACAAATGTCTCATGCAAACACAATTGCAGGTTTGCTAGAGGGAGATGCTATTTGCAGGCAGCCTTGCACAAAGGCAGATTTATTCTCCTTCCATTCATTTGAAGCTAAAGTAATAGCTCTAACTACATCTGACTTATAATAAGCGTGTTCCTGGGAACAAACCTGTACTCTGCATGTATTTCCCTCTTTGTCAGCTCCACCTAGGCACTTTTTCTCCCTCTCTTTTTTATATTTTTTTATTTTTTTTTTTACAATAACAAAATCAGAGCCTTGTCAGTTGAAAGTTTATATGCCCTATTTATAGCACTCTGCTGTCTCCCAGCTTTTATGTTCCAGCATAAGTAGCTCTTTACCCTCTGCTCGCAAGGAGCCGAGCATGAGCCTGAACAGAGTCTGCATCTCCATAATAGCTCTTTTATCCTTCCCTGAGGAGGGAAGCATGCCCTGCTCTCCATGGAGTCGCCTATTTCAGCTCCAGCCTTGTTGGAGGGGAGCACCCATCCACCCAGGCCTGAGGACTTTGCCCTGTGTGCTTTGACAATTCCTTTCATCAGCATCTCCATGAACTTGGGGGTTGCTTTAGAGGCTGAGGGTGTTTTGCTGTGCTGCAATTTGGTTTTCTGCTTGCAGCTGTTGAGCATCACTGGTCCCATCTCCTGGCCTGTGGTGGCTGGGGAGCACCACCAAAGTTTGACACCTAAAATCGCCATCTGCTTGATGACTGTCATCAAGAAGAAGGATATGAATGGTCTTCCAGGGGGCTGCAACAGCTACTTTAGTGATTTCTGTGGTGAAGCTGATATTTTAATGTGGTTTGTGTATTTAAGAGACCTTCATAGGTAAGCATGAATTCAGAATCTCCCGTGGCTTCCTGACTGGCCGTGGTCAGCTCCTGAACTTCTCTCTCCCCATCTCTGGATGTTATTTTGGGACAGGGTCTGGCAGAGACACTGAGGGAGGGCTCCTTTCCTGCAGGCAGCAGCTCCCAGCATGGAATTGGCTGCGATGGAGAGCAGAGGCAGTGGTTTGGGGACAAGTCAGAGTCACCATAACCCTCAGGAGCCTTGCCACCCCCTGAGCCCAGTATTCCAGCTCTCCTGGCTCTTCCCAAACCTCTGGCTCTTTGTGTTAACCCTGCTCAGCAGGACGATTCAAGGCCAGCTGGGATGAGGCTTTGAGCCCCTCCATCCAGAGTGGCATCCCTGTGTCGCTGTGAGCGGCAGTAAGGAGAGCAGAACACACACCAAGCCGTAGAAAGCAGAAGCGTGACAGACTTTATTTTGATTCTAACTTTTATACAGAGATATCTACATAATAGTGATTGGACAGTGTCATCCCATCCCTCAGGGGGATTGGCTGAAGCCTTACAGCTCCACTTAGCAAAACATAAGATTAGAAAGAGAGTGAAAATGTCCTAGTTTATCTTGTTTTCCTACAGAGTTCGTGAGAAGGAGAAAATTCTTAGGACTGCACGTCCACATCCCTGCCCATGGCGGTGGGGTTGGAACCAGATCCCTTTAAGGTCCCTTCCAACCCACACCATTCTGTGATTCCGTGCAGGAGCAGGGCTGGTGGGAGCCAGGCGCCAGCGTTCCCGTCCCACTCGGTGTCCCCGTGCCAGCACACTCACACACTGCTTTCCCCTCTCTCAGCAGAAGGCACAGAGTCTTCTCTGTTACCGTGTCCTCGTGGCACGTCACTGGGGCTCAGGCAGGACTCTCCATCTGTTCCAGGCGGAAAGATTAGGATAAAAGGGGCCATTGTGCTCTTCTCCCTCCAACTAACTTTAATGCTGGTGAAGGGGAAAATCTACATGCTAAAAGATCCTGGGTGAGAGGTCCTGCTTGGATGTTTATGGGGTAAACAACCGTTACAACTTAAAATTGCAAAATGATAATAAAGAAAAGGATGTTTCAGGCAGAAACACAAACAGAGAGCCGGGGCTGAGGGAGAACAGCTCTGCCACAGCCTGGCTCCTCTGCAGGGCTGTGCTCCTGAGGATTCGTCCCGTCTGTTAAATATAGCTGATGAGCTGTTCTTGAATCGCACCTAATTACATCTCCTCTCCCGCGCGCTGGCACTTCCCAGCTCTTTGGAGCTGCGAGGAGCTGGATGATTGCAGCTTGAACTCCTCAGGTGGAGCGAGACGCTCATTTGTCATCCCCTGTTTGGCTGTCTTGTACTTGGGAGGAGGGAGATGAAAAGTTGAATTCTCAGAGAAAGGAGGGGGAAAAAGAAAAAAAAAAAAATCCTTTTGAACTCTTGGCTCATTAAGATGTCAAAAGGTTGGGTGCCCTGGCAACTGCTTCATCTCTCTAAGCAGGGCTTGAAATTCCTGCAGTCATCCTGCAGGGAATGTGCAGGCGCTTGCTGGGCTCCTTGTCCTTGGGAAGATGCCCGTAGCTCAGCTAGAGGATCCTCCTGAAAAGCTGCTCAAATTTAAACAAGCACAGGTTTCCTAGCTGGGAGCAGCTGCCCCTTGGGCACCTGGGCATCCTGTCCCATCCTGTGTCACCTCACCCACTTCTCCCTGTGCCTCTTCCACCCCTTTCCATCCCCACTGAAAATACCAATTCAGGGCCACAAGGGCCATTCGTGCGGGCTTCACCCAGAAAAAGTCATTACCTGAAAGGTGTTTGGATTTCTTTCAGAGACTGACTTGCATGCATCAGTTTGGTTTTGCTGAGTTTGGAGAGGTTTTTTTCAAGATTTTGCCGAATTTCAGCCAGCTGCTCTCCATCCTCTCCATCTACATCCTGTCTGTCAAAATTTCTACCTCATTTCTTCTGGCTCCTCCTAGGGCTGCACATCTTATGTCTTCTGTTAAAAGACGCTTCTTCATCCCAGTGCAGGGTTCTCACTGGAGTTTGAGTGACTACAGAAGGGGGAAATATGTTTTTCTCAGTTCCAGAAAATACCAGATGTCTTAAAATGAAAAACCACCAGGAACAAAATTTCAGCATATCCAAAGTAGGGAAGCAGTTTTGCAAGGGTGGTATTGCGGGGTGAGAAGGGGATCTGACTTCAGCTCAGCTTTTTAGGGAAGAAAACCCTGCTGTCCCTGCAGGGCCAGATGCTGGAAGCATGGGGAATCTTCCTTTGGGATCCCTTGCTCCCCTTGCATGGGAGTTATTGCTCCAGAGCTGCCTCAGTTCCCCAAAAACCACCATGGGAAATGGGGAGAAGGTGCAGAGTGATGCTGTGGGGTCGGAACACTGGTTCTGGGGTACCAGTGGACCTTCCCCTCAGGAAGGGACTGTCCCACTCAGATGGGTGTCAGGGCACTGCCACCAAGCCAGGCAGGCTGGTGAGTGTCCTCTTCTCTGCCACCAGGGAGGCTCCTGCATCCCCAGCTGAGCTCAGCTGAGAAAGAGACAGAGCTGTCATTACAAATACACTTCAGATCTCCTCCATAGAGGAGGAAAAGTGCCAACATGACCAAAAATATGCATAAGATCAACTCACTGGTTAGAAGTGGCCTGGCTACCAGTTTCAGTCTCAGGGGTTCAGCTTTGCTGTGGGAAGCCCTCATCATTTTCTACTGTTTTACTCATACCCAAAAATATGATGAAACCAGAACTGAATGTTTTTTTTTTTTAATGTCTCATTACAGTAAGCATCATAAATTATTCACCCATGAGTGAATTCAACCACGTTTCTTACTCAAAAGGAGCTTCCTTTCCTCTTCAGGGGCTTGGAGCTCAGGGCCTCTTGGGCTGGTGGTGGATTTCAGGGCTTTCCCACCCGCCGCTGCCTGAACACGAGGGGAGATCATTGCTGGCTCCTCACTGACATCCCCCCAGCCCCTGATCCAGCTGTTTCCGTGGTGGGTGCAAACCTGGCTTGGGGGTGTGCGTGGTGGGACAGAGACGGGGCAGAAGAAGGTTTTGGGGCAGCTCCTGGCAGGCAGTGGGGATCCCCATCACACCACCCCCGATCCCTGAGCCCTACTGCCAGATCCTTCTGGAAACGCATGCCCTCGGACAATGTCAGTCTAATCAGCGCCCTCTTCGTTAGCAGGGTCCTATAATTAGAAGCAGCAGCCAGCCATCTGCTTTTATCTCGCCACATCACACGGTGCCTCTCCGCTGTCCCTTATTACCGGCCATCATTTGAGATCAACGTTTCCCTCCGCCCCCAGCCGCGTCTGATCTCACTTTCATTATTGCTAGTGACCCGCGCTGGCAGCGCTCTGTGGTGTGGAGCGAGAGCTCGGAGTGCTGCCCAAAACCAGCTCCTCTTCCCTGTCTGCCTGCCCGTTGTTCCCTCCCATGGGGTATTTTTGGGGTTTCACAGTCTTGCCAGTGGAGCTTCCCCAAATACCCTCTGCCTCACGCCAGGCATGGGCGCTGGGGCTGAGAATAGGAAAGCACTGGGGAAAATATTCCTGCTCTTCAAATATTCTGAGGGTTTTCAGCTCGTTAAGTGCTTTCCCAAGTTTCCCGTTGCACCCTGCTCCCAGTGAGGATGGCATCTGGCAGGACATCAGAAAGACCACCCTGTCAACACCCTGCAGCCCCTGGTACTCAGACCTTGGAGGAAAGAAAGGAGAAAACCTCTTTTTATGTATCTTTAAATTCGGTGCCTAGACAAAAGCATAAGACATATAAATGGATTAACAGCCATGGTTTATTAGTGCTCCTTAATTCACTTCACAGGGCTGAGGGAAAAGTTATTAGCAGATGTATGGCCAGTAATAAGCTAATTATAACCCTGTCAGATCAGAGATTTGAAGAGGTGGGTAGTTTTGTGTGTGAGATAACTATAATTGTCTGTTAAAGATTATGAATTAATATTGATTTAATAAAGCTGCGGCCATTTATTTCTGTGATAAAACCTAGTTAGTTATTTTGTGAGCTGCCCCAGCACCGTGGGAGGCAGCAACCATCTGCTGGAGGAGGAGTGTATTTGGGAGGCCAAAATGCACGTGGGACTGGTCACTGAGCCTGTGTCCTGCCTGCCAGTGTCCCCATCGCTGGCTTTGACAGGGACAGCTTTGTCCCCCGCCTCAAAATGTGGGAGAGGGAGCCAAGGAAATGGCCAGAGAAAGAGGAGAGGCCAAGCCTTGTGGCCAGGGTCAGGACTGGCCGGGAAAGCAGAAGTTTGTTGCAATTGCAGTGTGCGGGGTGCTGATGGGGTCCCTCTCCCATGGCGGGGCTGAGGCACAGGGTGGGATCACCCTTGCACTTCGGGGGTGAAGGCAACCTGGTGATGCTTGAATCATTCCCTAATTTACAGCCGCCATCCAGGATCGCTTCGTTTTTCCCCTCTCAGCTGAGTGCCACTGACTTTGGGATATTTCACGTTACATAATTCGTTTCTGTAAGTCATTGCCAGCTCGAAGGTGAACACAGAAAAAGGCAGGAGCGTGGCGTGGGGAGTGGGTGCGAGACCCCATGACACCAGCTGCATCCTGTTGGGAACACGCAGAGATCTTTAGTTTGGTGTTGTTTGGTTTTTTTCCTGAGACAGATCCACTTCCCTAAGGTGAACTTCCATCCCTTCACACCGCCTGAGTCCCACCGAATTCCTCTCATGCCTGCAGCAAGTAAAGGCAGGTCACCAGGGCGGTGGGAAGGTGCTTTGGAGGGAGCTGTGTTGCATCATTCAGGGCAGGGCTGCAAACCTCCTGCTGCCTCCACCCTTTGCCATACTCGCCCTCCAATTCCCCCTTAAACCAGGAGCTCCAGGACCCCTCGTCCCCGTGCCGGGACTGTGGGTCAGGCGTGGCTGTGGAGGGGAAGGGAGTTTTCCCTCACATTGGTCTGGGTGGGCTGATGCTCCGGTAAAGTCAATCACAGGCTGGCTGAGGCTGAAGGCTACAGCTTGCTTTAGATGTAATTACTTTCCCCTGAAGCTTTCTGCAGGAGGGTGGTTTCAAAGGGAGGGTGGCTCCTGTTTTGCATCTCACTTCTTTTCCTGGAGGAGTTCGGGTCAACCTGAGCAAGAAAACACCCCGATTTTCTTGCCTTTGTGCCAGGCATGGAGCAGGTTTAGCGCAGACCATCTCAAATATCTGAGGCAGGACTCCAGTTTTCCGCTGAGAGCTGAAATCCCCATCTTTTGCTGCTGGACGGCTCGCATTACCATTTTATCTGATGGAATAGCTATCAACGGCAGCTTCCAAGTGAAACGCTAAGGAAAATCTGTGTAAGCTATCTGCAGCACAGACACACCGTGATTCCAGCGACAGCCCGGCTCTGTCTCCCGGGTTCCGTGTGTGCGTGCGTGTCCAGCTGCGGCACAGCATCCACCCCGGCGCTCCCTCTGCTCCGGGATGCTCAAGGCAGGCTCATCCTGGGCTTTGCTCACATGAAGCCAAAGCTCCCTGAGCCTTCAGACGCTGCCACAATCTTATCTGCGATTCCTCCAGCGCTGGAAGCCTCCAGCTTCCACTATCGCAGGGAAAAAGCTTGGAAACACAAAGCCTCGAGGCTCCAGAAGCCAGAAATGCACAAGGAAATCATCCCCGCTGTTCTAAGAGCAATGCCACTGCAAAAAGTCCGTATTCTTACCGCAACACCAGCCTGGTGATTCCCTTTGGCACCATGGCCTTCTGGACCACAAGAACAGGCAAAAAATCCATCTGTGCTCTGGCAGGATATTCAGTGTTGCTGGAAAGTGTGTTCAACCCTAAGGGGTTTATTTAAATACATTTGATTCTAATGTTGTTCTAAGGTCGCTGGGATATAAAAGCCTGGCTCCTGGCTCCTGTAAAATTAATGTCCTGAGTATTTTTGCTGTGGTACAGGACTTGCCTTCCATTCATTAAGTGAAACGTCACAGATATAGAAAAAAAAAAGCTCAGAAAATACTAAGTGGCTGGAGCAGAGAAACCCCACAATGCAACAGGGATAAATTCGGTCCTTTATCTACCAAGATAAACAGGTTTTCAAGAGAAAGGTCTCATCTGCTCCTTTGCTTCACAAGATGCTCAGCCTGTGGATAAACCGAAGATTTTAACCACTCCAAAGGTGCTGCCCTGAGCCAGCAGACACACAACTGCCACAGGCACGGGAGGGCAACTTTTCCTGCTTTTTCTGACGCGTCAGGCTCATTTCAGGCAATTTGCCTTGTGCTCCTGGTGTTTATGCTCACACCGTGGCGTGCGCCCGTGCTTACAGATCGAGTGGGGTGACTTAAGGAGACGGAGACCAGGCCTGGGAAATTCCCTCTGCCCTGCAGCGGCGAAGCCGTATTGGGGCAAGGAATGCCGTGAGCTGCCTGCTCTCTTGCTCTCCCGCTCTCAGGGAAATGCCACTCGCGGAGATGCAGGGAGAGAGAAGCGAACCGCAGGAGGCTGGGGTAGGGTGGGAGACGTGGAGGTTTTTACAGCTGTTGGAGCAGGGAGAGGGACGTGGAGGTCTGCGAGATGCTTTTCCAGCTGTTGGGGTCATGCATCACTCGTGGCAGGGAGAGGGGGTGGATCCGCCTGGGGAGGGGGCACCCAGCAGCGGGGCTGAGGAGATATGACCTTCCTCATCCCCCCTGGGAGGACGGAGGGGAAGAAAAAGTAGGAAAAAGCAAGATATTAGTTAAAATGTGTCGGTGACCCGGGTTGCCTCAGTGCCGATTCCTGCGGGCATTTGTTTGTTAAATTGCTCAGATTTTCCTGCAAAGATCCCAGCCTGGGAAGGTTTTCGATGCAGTCAGGATCACAGCACAGACACTACCCCAGGGCTGGGAATGTGCATCATGCGGTCTTCACCTGAAGACCCCCACCTTCCTTTTGCGGCAAAACTGAAGTTTCCTAACTATATTGCCGTGGGATGCTCTGGACACCAATTTCCCGGGGCTGAACCTTTGGCAGGGGGCAGAAACCCGAGCGGCGCCCGACCCCTCTCCCAGCGACGCGTCCGAAACACCACCGGCACGAGGGGGGATAGCCGGCCGCAAGCGCGAATCCCTGATTTGCGCCAAAAACATTTTATCAACGACACCCAGGGGCGCTAACGCAGCCCGGCGCACCGGCGGCGCGGCCGGGAGCACCGAGGTGACGGGTGGCGCTGATAAACCATCGGCACGGGTACCGGCGGTGGCGGGGGTGAAGCCGGTGGCGGGGGTGAAGCGGGTGGCGG
>VZTG01009063.1:455576-525236 GCA_013397845.1 Melanocharis versteri | reverse complement strand
GTGTTTTCCGGCTGTCGCCCCCCGCGCATCGGAAGCCGGTGGGTTGGCGGTGACCGGCGGCCGGAGCGATGAATGAGCATCCGAGGGGGGACCGGCCCTGCGCCCCCCAGCCGTGTCAGCGGGGGCCGGGGGCACGGCCGGCTCCTGGGCATGGCGAGAGCTGCAGGGCTGCCTGCTCGGGCGGTGTGCTGTTCGCTGTGTAAATATTTACGGGGGGTAACTGACCCGGTGTCTGCAGGCAACAAGTGCACGTTTCTCTGAACCCCAGCTGCGGTCTCTGGAGTGATCGTTTGTTTTGTTTTGGTTTGGTTTTTTTCTGTTGATTCTTATAATTTCTTGCTCCCTCTTCTCCCTCGGCCCTTCCTCCTGCTCCCTTGCCCTGACAATGCACAAAGAGCAGGCTGCAGTGGGTGCAGGCAGCTGCCTGCCATGTGGGCTGCTGCCAACACCACTGAAGCAGCAAAACCTGCAGGACTCGGGCTGGGGCTGCCTGGGGCGCGGGGCCGTGTTGACCCAACAAACCCATCCCTCCTTGCAGCGCTTTGAGCCCTGTGGAAGCCCAGCAGACCTGCAGGCACTGCTGCCTGCGCTGGAGGCTGCGTCTGCTCCCTGAACTTTGTGTTTTGGGTCAGCTCAAGAATGTGCGGGAGAGGACAGTGCTGCTGGAGGTGACCTGTGCAGTGGGTGTTTCCTAACTCGCTGGTTCACAGGCATTTACGGTTTGAATTCTTTCGGCGACCTCTCCCCCAAGTGTTCCCATGAAGCAAAGGTTGGTGCTCTGGATGCCTGAAAGTGTCAGGGTTTTGCTGAATCTGGTATTTTTAATCAGAGTTTGGTGGATGTGATATTGTTTCATTGGTACTCCTTGGTCCTGTGGGGTGAGTGTTTTTCCATTTCCATTTGGTATAGGGTTTTTATCGGCAAGGTTAAGTTTGCCGTGTGCTTTGCTGATAAAGATTTGGTATTACTACTGATTCATGAAGGGAACCAGTGTGAGTTGGTTCAACTGGATGAGCATTCCCCTCTCTTCTGGGAGTGGTGACAAAACTCTTCAAGGGCTCTAGAGAAGTCGTGCATTCCTGGATGGTTTTAATGAAATCGTACTTAATTCTCTGAGTTTCGGTGCTGACTCGTTGGGTGACTTTGGGATTTAGCTCAAGCCTCCTGTGTGCCTGGGTATGCCAGCTCTGTGCAGGACCTGTGCCTCAGGTGAGGAATTCAGCGACCAAGGCTCGCAGAGTGTCTTGGGGTTGAGTCCCACGATGCCGCGGGAGGGAAGTTTTGCATGTGACAAATATTTTATAACTTTAGTTGAGTAAGTTTCAGTGGGAGAGAGACTCTTGCAAAACGTGTTTAGTTTATTGAAAGCAAATGCACTCAAACCTCGGTTTGTTGTTGCCAAAAGGGAAAAAGTAGAAGCTATTTTTGGTGTGAGAGAGGAGATGGGGCACGCACATGTCTGGGGCAGGAAAACACTGGTACTTTGTTCTTCTGGCTTCATGTGGGTGGTGGTTTCTGTTACTTAGCTGTGTGTTTCTGCCAAGTTGCAAAACATACCTGGTTCTGAAACCCCTGCGGAGGTCAGGGCTGGCTCTGCCGAGCTGGTACCGGGCCCGCGTGGGAACGCCTCCCACGTCAGCAGCTCCAGCCCTGGAGAAGTGGGTGGGTGCCTCTGCCTTCACACCTTTGGGCTCCAGGGAGCTGACTGGCATTTTTTTGCGACAGGATCTGCACTGAAACCATAAACTTGTTTCGTGCGAGCCACCAACCAGCTGCTGCTTGGCAATACCTTTCACTTGCTAATGGCTGTGGTTGGATTTGAACCAAGCTGCCTCCAGTGGAGGTTGCACTAATCCCTGGAGCCATCCTGCGCTAAATCCAAAGAGGGTTTGGTTCAGGCCGTGTTCACATCTTGTAATTAGGAGCTCCAGTGTGGTAAAGGCAGTTTTGTTATGATTGGCAGCGATGGTGTGCATGCAGCTGTGCTGAAAGCTGCACGTGTTGAGAGCTCCCCGTCTCATCTCCACGGCAGCTCTGGACTGTGCTGGCTGGAACTGGGTCATAGGAGATATCTTCATCTTTTGTGACATGGCTGTGAATTATTTGTCCCCTTAATGGCTCCCAGTGTTCCTCCCACTGCAGGTTCTGGTTTTTAGTGGCCTCTGCTGCAATACTGTCCTTTTTGCAATCCGGTTGTCCTGGGAGAAACCTGTTTGAAGCCAGCTGTAATTTATGTGCCTGAGATGTTGTCATCCTCATGGCCCTGTGGGGAGGAGGAAAGTTACGATCTTGTCGATTTCTAGATGAGTGGGTACAAAAGGAGGATTAAATCGGTAAATTTTCAGAGGCGGTTTTTGGGTGGCTGATTTGAGCAGTTGTGAAGGGAAATGGGTTGGAGAGGGCCTTTGGGGTGCAGTACTCCCCATCCCTAAGCCAGTGTCTCATTCTGACCAGATCACAAGTCAGAAAACTGAGGCTGGTGGGGTTATACGGAGTTCAATGTGTCAGAGCAAGTCTGCCGGAGAGCTGGTGAGGAGTCTCCTTCTCCATGAGCGCTTTGCCTGTTCAGTGTGAGGATTTCTTACTCCCAGTGGCAAAGAGCTGGTTCCCCCCAGGTTTTGTGCCTGTGAGCAGTGGTCCCCAAATGAGGACCATGGGCTGGCTGCAGGGGTGCACGAGGATGGAAATCCAGGGCAGTGTGTTCTTAAGAGGACTGTTATTTTCGTGCAGTTGCATTTGTAGGAACCGTGGCTCGCTTTAGTCTTTGCTGAGAGTTTTCAGCGGAGAGCAGGGTCAGCTCTAATGGAGCTGGAAATGAGGTATAGCAGCACCTGGTCACCCCTCTGATTAGTGACTGAGGCTTTTGCAGCTGCTTAAGGATTTGGGCATCATGAGGTCATGGATTCTCATCTAGGCTGCTGTGGCACAGGCTCCTGCACGGCTTTGAAGGGCCCTCGCTGTGTATCGGCATAGGAAGGCAGTGGAGAATTGCTATTTATGGCTGGGCTTGTGCTGGCACACAGGTGTTGAGGTCTCCGATTTGCCCAGTAATGTCAAGGGATAGGTCTTTGCATTGCAGTAGAAAATGGAAATGTGTGTCATTTAATGAGCATGACTAGAGCAGAGATGCTTCCTAAAAAGAGGATTGAAGAGGGAGCTGGAGCTCCAGAACAGAGGGCGTGAAAATGCCTGTAAAAGCTTGGTCAGAGTGAGGGATGGACCCTGGTAGGAAGGGAAGGAGGGCAGAAGAGCAGAAGGAAATGAATGATTTCTCAGTTTTGGGAAGTGATCCCTGACCTGAGCACGAGGCAGCAGCGGGACTATACTGGGAGTTGAGAAATCTGGGTTGCACCCCCAGTCCTGCTGCCCACTCTACTTGTCACTTCCCTTCTCGTGGCCACCAGTTCTCCGTTCCTGCCAACCTGCCTTTGGCAGCTGGAGTCTCTTATTGAAGGCGAGGAGGGTGCCCCGGGAGGGGATGTTTCTGGTGAGCAGGCAGTGCTCACACGGTCGCAGCTCCCCTGTCTCCTTCGCGGTGGGAAGCTGAGAAATGTGACCTGGCTGAGGTTGGGCAGGCGAGAAGAGGCACTGATTGCTGCAGACGCTGCTGCCAACAGTGCGTGCTCGGCTGCTGATCCCAGCCTGGCTTGGAGAGGCCCAGAGAGGAGCCCTGCCTGTGGGGGAGAGGTGACTGGCACTGGAAGAAAAGCAGTAAAGGTGGAGGTGGGTGGCCATGACTGTGTTTGTTACCACAGTGCCAGGGCTGGAGGGGATCTGGGGCACGGGGAGAGCACGGCAGTCGGCCGTGGTTATGTGCGTGCTGGGTGCGTGGAGGATGCTGATAATGGTTAGTGCTCTCTTTATAGCTGCAAACTGAGCAAACATTAATGAACGTAAAAGATAGCAGCTCTGTCTGGTTACAGAGAAGGGAAGTTACTCCAAATTAACTTTATGATCCGTGAAACTGAAGGTTATTTAAAAAAATAATAACATAAATGGGAATGCTGAAGTTTTTCAGAGTCGCTGAGTGTGCTGCTTGTTGTTTAATGCCTTCCATTTTTTCACTCCCAGTCTGTGTTTTTGGCTCGGGAACAAATTACAAGCAATATCAGCTTATGCTTGGATTTGAACCCACATTGGTCTTAGTCAGCTGAAATATTTCCCCTTATCGCCGCTCCCATAATGTTTATTTTAGACCGGATAACATCATGGCTTTTCTGCTTGCTGTAGGGAAGAAGCCAGTCTTTGAAATAGCCCAGCACCTTGGAAAGAAATGATCTCAAAGCCAGTTTGGTTTCTGAATGAGGTACAGCTTAATTTTCCACCAAGAGGTTTCTGCACGGCTGTATCCCAGAACGTTTTGCGGCATTAAAAACCCAGGAGGTGGCAGATGGATGGATTGCTGACAGATTTAAAATCGTACGACAAACATAAAGCATTCAGACGTGAGGCCAAGGCAGGAGGAAGGTTGCAGGGAGAAATGGAGGCAGAAAGGTCAAATAAGTTATTCTGGGCAGAAGATGTGCAGGCAGAGGCAGGCTCCAGTGGGTTCAGCCTGTGAGGGGAAGGGAAGGCCTTCGAGAGGAGGGATGTGTCGAGGAGTGTGTTCCCATCCAAGCACAAGGAACCCTTCGTGTCCTGGACCAGTGGTGGGAGGAGGATGACGAGGAGGAAGGGGGCCAAGCTGAGCCTTGGCAGCAGAGATGAGGCTGGGAGTGGGGTTGCCCTGGGAGGAGACAATGTGGTGGGGTCCAAATAGTTTCCTCCTGTGGGAAGTGATCTGAGGGGGAGTGCCAGCATGCGGGGAGGCCAGGGATGCTGTGGGTATTGTCTCTGGGGGCTGCAGGCCTGGCTGTGGCTGTCTGGGTGGGTGGTGCGTGTGTCAGAGAGGGAGGCAGAGCCGGCAGGATTTCCTCTCTGCGGCGCTGGCTCCTGGGTTAATAACTAACCGAGCAGTCTAGGTTTATCCTTTCATTGTGGAAGAGAGTTATTTACATAATACCACTGCGCGTAATCTTTATTTAGCATTGTTTCCCTGGTGTAGCGCTGGACAGAGTGGCGGTGCCCAGAAATGCAGTTTCAGCCCGAATGTGTGGGAAGTTAACTCTTCCGGTTGGGTCTGCTTCTCCCTGCCTGCTCAGGGAACTGGCTATAAACTGAATAAATGCTCCAGTGGCGTGACCATCTATCAGGTAGTTTTTGGGACTTCTGCGTCTTCTAAACCCTGTTTTCTGCAGGCTCTGGCTGGTGCTCTGTGCTGGTACCTGAATGTTGCCTACCAGCTTCCTAAGCAACACAGTTTGGGTTTGTCCTGTGCATGTTAGGGCAGGAGAGTAGTTTGCAGTGTGCTCTTCCTTGTCTCTGTGTTGAAGAAAGCAGAAGGAAAGAAATGTGTCAGCCCGTGGGTGGAGGATGACAGGATTTGGGAAGGTTCCTGGTGCAGATCATCCCATCGTCTGTGATCAGTCCCTGAGGACTTGCTGTCTCCCAGGTGGGCAGGTTTCATCCTCCTCAGGGAGTGTTTAATTGCAAGGTCTGGAGGCTGAGGTGGTTGTGTAAAGAGCTGGGGCCTGATTATTGCAACACAGCATGGGGAAGGACAGAACCCTGCGCTTGGGTGTCGGTGGGATGTGGTGGGAGAATTGAACTGGTGAGTAGGATGACTGGCAAAGTCAAGCTTTCTGAAAATCTGCCTGTGCCTCCAGCCGTGCAGTGCTGGCTGGAGAGGGTGGAGGGTGTCTTTTCCTCTACACTGCGGGATGTGTGGGTTTCTAACAAGCTGTGGCAAACAATGGAAAGTTGGCTTTCTTCTGAAAATATTTTAAAACCTTATGAGATTACTCCAGCGGCTAAATTTTTATAGGACCAGCTCTCAGCTACATGGTACTTGATCATTTCATAAACAGCTCAGTCTTTGGACTCTGCAAACTTCTCAAACCCATACCTGCAGTGCTGCAGAAACCCGGGTGAGCACGTGGTTTGTCAGTGGCAGCACCTGGCTCTTGTAGCAGAAGCGTTCTGTGTAAGTGTTTACTGCCGAGGCCGCGTGATCTTCCCGGTCTGATGTTGCAAGGAGCTGCTTTTGGAAGGCTGTGGGTCCCCAGTGATTTACCCTGCATTACCTGATGGTGCACGCAGAGTCCGGGCTGGATGTTGGCTCGTGAACGCCTCTGGTGTCAGCCTTGCCGGAGGGCGATGCGGATCCTGTGTCAGTTTATGCTGGTGATGTGGACATTACTCGCTCAAGCCTGAAACTTGCTGGAACAAAGGTAACTTGTTAACACCCTCTTTGAACCGATTGCACCTGGCAGGGTGAGTTTGCATTGGATCAGTGCTGAGACGTGTGACTCTGACATTCCCAATCCACTGCTTGAAGCCCTGAAGCTTTGTCTGCTGTCTCTTCAAGCCCACCCGTTACCATCCTTCGATTTGTGACACCATGTGGTGTGTAAATCTTGGGTGTGTAACAGAGCAGTGGTGTTTGGTACCAGAACTGTGTGCTCAGGAAGTTTCTCTAGTCGTTTTGTAGGGGTGTTTTTATGGCAGCTGAACCTTAAATAACTACGTCCTCTCTTTGGTGGAAAAGTTTCTTGCGTTTAGCAAAGGGCTAAACACAAGTGACTCTTTCCTATTGGAAAGACTTCCTTGATCAAGTCCTTGCTTTTCTGTGGGTACCACATCATATAATTCCATTAATAAACTTTTCAAGCTCCATCTTGAAAGCAGTTACAGCTTTTTTTTTTTCCCCTTTGCTGCAGAGTTTCAAGCTCATGCCAGAGTGTCAGCTTCATTTCTAGGTCACTGGTCTGCCCTTTCATTTCCCCCTCACGCTCAAGTTGGCCGGCTTGTTTTGATTTGGTAATATGTGAGGTGGTGTCCACAGACAAAACCAGGCAGGCCAGTGAAATTCATGTTTCCCTGCAGCCTTGTTCCTGTTGTGTGTGTGAATAATAATTTCCAAATGCTAGACCAGAGGTGATTAAAAACTGTCAAAGAAATAAAATGCAGCAAAGTCTGCATTACAGGAATCTGTGCGTTCAGTGTTTTGGGAAAACTCTGAGCTGGCAGTGGAAAAAGCCTTCAGAATTCTTATTTCAGGCCTTTTAGTATAAACGTCGCTTATTCGGGAGGCGCTGATGAGGCAGCCTGAGCACATCCAGGCTCTGCAGGAGGTTGGTTGCTGCTGTCTGGGGGGGACCTGGAGTCGGTGGCTTTCCCTTTCTGCGCTTGCTCTGCGGAGTTGTTTGGGATCCAGAGCTACAGTTGAGATATTTTTGCATGCTGTGGGCACAGGCACCTGGGCAGCCAGCTCAGCAGCAGCCTTGTGGCTGGAGCTGCTGAGCGTGACTGGCAAAGGGTGGAGGGCTAAAACGCTTCTCTGCAGCCCGAGTGGATGCTTGAGTGGAAATGAAGAGCTGAAAATCTTTCTGAGGAGCGGCACACGGTGTCTGTTGCTTGCTCTGAGTGAGTACGAGTGCTTGTTTTTTTTTCTGAGCTGCAAAGCAAGGGGTATTCAGAGGTTTTTATGCAACTCCGGTGTTGGGACCGTGAAGCAGTTGTCATGTCATCAGTTAAGATGTGTTGAGCATCCTTATTTTTGGAGCAAAGGATCCTGCTGACAGCATGTATAGGAGGTGTCAGCCAGCCCTTTTTTTCCTTCTTCCTCTCTATTTTTTTGCTTCATTTGTAGGTTTTAGTCTTGGCTTTACTTTGATATCTTGACAGGGTTGCTGCTAAAAAATTGTTGGGGTGTTTTGGTTTTTTTAAATTTTTTAAAATTTTTTTTTGGTTTTTAATGTCTACGTGTCTTGAGATGCCACGATTAGAGATGCACATAAAGAGCTGCTGTGGTTTTGGTCCAGAACCCAGCCAGCTGCCAGCAGCGTTCCTGAGGGCTGTGTGGTGTTGGAGTGAGAATCACTGCAGGGTTTTGGGTTTTCTCCAGCATTATGAAACAGAAGTAAAGAGAGAAGTCAGCATGTACCTTAAGGGTTGTGTTTTTATTTTAACTCTCTCACTGTGGAGAGCTGAGGTTTGCATCTTCTCCACTGAGACCGGTGCTCGTGAAATCGAACGCACTTCTGTGAATGTCCTTAAACTCTGCCAGCAGCAGAAAAGGCTGAGAAACGGGGAATTTGCTGTGCCCCGAGGTGGAGGAGTCGTGCTGCAGAGGCAGACACAAGCACCCTGGTTGCTCCTGTTTGCCCTGCCAGAGGCAGTGTGAGTTTTGGTCTGCTTCAACGAGACAAGAGCTTTAAGCTCCATCTGTGTCTTATTTTTTTTTTCCTGCATTTTTTTTCAGTTGTGCTTTTTAAACGTCTGTGGATTTCTTCTCAGCAGGAGGTTTCAGTCCCCACACAATGTATTATTGTGTTTGCCTCGCTCTAGTTCCTTGTTTCGTGCGGAAACACCTTGAACCTTTGGCTGAGTTGGAAGATGGGTGCAGAGTCAGGCCCGTGGCTGCAGGCGTGGGGCTGTTCCAGGAAGAACGAGTCCGTGCACGACTCCTCAGCCTTGGCTTTCCCGGGTGCTGCTCCAGGCACTGAGTGTGTTTGGCTAACACAGGCACTCCCCTGCCTTCTGATCAGGCAGTCTACACGTACTTATTTTTGTTTTAGAGGCTGATCCCCAGGGTAAGAAGGCTGTAGCCAGAAATAAGTGAGTGTTCACACTTGCCTTTATGAACTTCTTGAGTATTTTGCCAATTAATTCTTAGGTAACTGAAGCTAAAATATCTATTGTAAAGGACACAGGCAGGAATGCTGCTGTCCCTGCTATTCGCTCATTCCAGTTTATGCAAAACTTGATAAAGGTGCCTGTGCTGTCTTGGCCATTTGCAATCTGCTTTACAAAGCCTCTTAACCAGCAGAAAAAAATGCGTAAATAAATACAACAGCTTCGCCTTGCGGCCTTGCCAAGTCAATTTGGTGCGTGTTGAGGAGGCAGAACAATTAGTGACAGAAGCAAATGGGTCTTCTCCATGTTCTGTGCTCCTGTCACATGGCCCTCTCCCAGTTTTTTGGTAAGTGTAACAGTGAAATCTGTATCAAGCCACTATTTAAGGCATGTGCAGAAGAAGGGGTGGGGGAAGCTAACAGCTGAATATTAACCTACCAAGAAAGGTGGAGCTGAATTGTATCTCTTGGTGGGGTTGGGGCTGTCAAACAACTGTGATCCCTGCTCCCTCTTTCCCCAGCATCTAGCTCACTTCTAAGCTGTTTCTGAGATCGGGGGACTTTGGTTGTAGTGCTGGTTGAGGGAGTTTGCCACCTCACTGCCTCTCAGCATGTTCCTATCCCAGTGCTTCTCTCTCCTGTTGTTTTTGACCTGAACAGTTGCATGAATGTCTTCACCAAGCAGTCATGGTTTTGTTTAACTTTTCGTTGGAAGTATGGGTGCTGCAGGGATGGATGTGGAGCCAGGGGACACAGGGCCTGAAATCAGGGAAGAGTGGCTGTAGTTTACACAACCTGGTTGTGTTTCAAGCCTTTCTTTTTCAGGAGCAAATGTCATAGGACTGAAATTCCCTTCTAAGGGGGAGATATTCCCCCCAAACTTCTGCACAGACCAGTTTGCAGACACGTCATGTGTCTCTCTCAAGCATGGGACACACCAACCAATTTTGCAGCAGGTGATACAGACCCTCGGGTCGGTTCTGTTGGTGTTCCTGCAGCAGCAGTTTCAGCTTGGAGTCAAGCTCAGGCGGTGTTGTAGCAGTTCAGTCATTTCTGCCGTGGTCTGGGCACCTGGGAAGGTCTGTGGCTCCTTTTCTGTGAGCTGGAAATGAAGTGCTTGGTTCGGAGCGGTGACTGGAATGTTCCTCTGCAGCAGGGCTTGGGCTTTTCACGTTGCTGCTGCTTTGTGCTGGCTGCTGGCTGCAGCACCTTTGTTCCTTGAATCTTGCTTGTGCACCCCGGGAGACTCAAGTGGTCTGTGCTTTTGTGCCGTGGCCCTGCATATCCCCGGAGAGCTGATGGAGAGCGAGGCTGGGCAGCTGCCATCCTCTGGGCCGTGTGGCAGCTCCTGCAGGCATCAGCCCTGGCTCGTCAGTGAGGCACCTGGTGAACAGAGAGTGAGGGAAGGGTCCTTTTCCCCAGGGGAGTTTAAAACCGCTCTGCCACGGGAGCCTTGCTGAATTACAAATGGCTTTTTCTCTCCCACTCTTTTCTAAATCTGCTGCCGTTCCTGAAGTTGCGGAAGATTTTACTCATGTGTTGCTAGTGCATGGGTGAGTGTGCGCTGCAGAGTGGAGTTGTAAGCAGCTGATGTGATGTTGATCATAATGTGACTAATGACACTTAAAATGTTTATTTGTTTGCAATATTCTGTGGTCCCTTCGCAGGCGCTGAAATTGACGGACAAGCTTCAGCTGTATTTGGCGTGGTGTTCGGAGAGATGGACAGCTTTCTGTCACTTCTTTGACAGATAGGCTTTGAATTTTTAAAAGAGAACAGAGCAGCTTTTCGGTTTTTCTCCCCACTCAAAACCAACCAACCAAAAGCCAGGTGCAGGGCAGGTCTCGCGTGCATTCTGTTTATTTCTACGTGCAAATGCATCTTCTTGATGTGTCATTAACCTGGTTGAGCTCCGGTGCTATTTTTAGCAGCCTTACGGTGTGCGGGCACGGAGCAGTTCCAGTAAGGGTTTGTGAGCAGCCCAGGGTGCTGGCACAGAGCCCAGGGTGGCAGGTTCCTTCCTCCCTGCCCGCCTGAGGGGCCTGCAGGGGCTGCATGAGCTCCCCTGTCCCCAGTCCCGCACAGGGAAATCTGTGTAAAGCATTACTCTTCAGTTCCTGTGGCCATGGTAACCGACTTGGATACATCAAACTTGACTAATTAACCTAATGGAGAGTCGTTTCCAGGCTGAGTCTCTCCCCTCGGATTTCAGAGCGGAACTCAGTGTTGTCTGATCTGCCAGCAACCTCCGCAGCCAGTGCAGACTTTTTGGGAGTGGTTTCTTTCACAGGTTTCTTTCACAGGTTAATTTGAGTTGGGGAGGATGGCTCAAATCTATCTGATGCCTTGGGTGGTTCTCTTGCTCTGCATTCCCCTCTCTTGGTAATCTCTGATTCCCATGGAAGGAAGCTCCCAAACTCAGATGGAAAAAACTTGCTCTGATTTCTTCCTTGGACCGGGCGAGGTGAAAGTGGATACTTTCCTGCATCTCTCCTGTTTCTGTACTGCAGGATCTCTGCCACCCTGACTTCCTGTTTAAAAATCTGTGAAATCCTCAGGCTTGAAACAAAACAGCACATCCTGGAGATGTCTGTGCCCATCTTCAGGTTCCCTCATCTTAACGTGCTAGTTAAAGGCATTGCTGCTTTGCACTGTTTCTCCTGGGTTTAATTATTATTTCAGTGATTG
Organism: Melanocharis versteri; assembly: GCA_013397845.1. Lineage (NCBI taxonomy): Eukaryota > Metazoa > Chordata > Aves > Passeriformes > Melanocharitidae > Melanocharis > Melanocharis versteri. The sequence goes on along the minus strand of VZTG01009063.1, from coordinate 513,873 downwards.
GAGCTGCAGACTGCAGCAGGGACTTAAGAGTTCAGCCTCAATTAAAAACCACCCTGTGCCAGGCAGATAGCGGCAGGCAGCTCTGCTGTTCTCAAGTGTCTCCAGCAGTCCATCGAAACACCATGTGATCGGCTCAGTTGAGAAATCTGAGTAGGCAGAAAGCAGTTTCTGGGATAAACCTTGTGAGTGCTTCTCAAAATAGCCTGAAAGCAAGGTTTTGCTTTCCACAGCCACTCTTGGTCCTTGAGGCTGGTCAGAATTTTACGTGGATTACTAAATATTGTGAAAGTTTGATCTTCAAAAACCATAAGATTCTTTTTCTTTTTTTTTCTTCTCCTTTTTGATGCTGCCTCTGGTATGCTTAAACTTAGAGGATTTGCATTTTCATGTCTTTTTAGCCTTAATTGTAAGTACTGGGGCCTTCCTTACTTGCAGTTCCAGCTTTTTATATTTTTCAGCAAAGCTGATGACCTCGTGTTTGACCCTTGGAAGCCTCTTGGGCAGCCCAGCAAACAAATGTGGTGTGAGAAGAGCACATGATAGTGGCCTGAGCTATTACACTGGTCAGTCATTGACCAGGACTCTTGTTTTTCTTCCTTTGAAGATCTGCTTAATCATTGGCATTGCAACCCCTGCCGTGCTGGGCACCTGGAGGGGTTTGCTGGCTGCTCCCCGTGATGTGCGGGGTGATGAGGGAGGTGGCAGGGGGGCTTTAGAGAGTCCAGCACTGTAATCAGGTTTTACCGGGGAAGAGATTGTCACTGATATCCCTGGGATTTGGCATCTATATAAATACACGAGCCAAGCTCTGTTTAAGTGTGTAGGTTCATGTCAGTTCATTTGTCTGGGAATGGGGCCGGGAGCATCTTACGACCATGGTCCTTCCGTGTGTGATTTCTGTTCCCAGGATAACCCATGGTCTGATGAGGTGGGGCTTGCTGAGGGTAAATCCCTGTAAATGCTGGGGCAGCTGGAAGTGGCTGCTTCAGCCATGGCTGATTTCAGGACCAATTGAGAAATGGGGATAAAACCTGCGTGGCTAAAACTGATGGGGACTAGTGCCCATGGGCCAGGCTGCTGCATGAACGACTGAAAGCTTGTGAAGCAGCTCTGAGATCTCGGAGTTGTGAGTTGTTTTTCCACCCTTATTTACTGTAATACCTCTGGGTGACACGGAGCGTTCAGGAGATGCTGCTAAACTGAATTCTACAGCTGAATTCACACTGGAGAAATGAGAATTGCTTCTTTTTGTTGGGGAAAAAATAAATCTGCTTTTATCACATCCTTGTTATCCTTACAGCTTGTGGCTTAGAAAATGAGAGAAAATTGATAGTGAGGGCTGAGTGACATGTGGAGAGAGGTAAGATCCTGGCTTTCTGCAGGCCTCATTTCGTGAACTTTCTTGTCCTTCATGCGTTTGCTGATGTGTCAGTGGAACTGAATTTCGTTGGCAAAAATGTGGTTTGAGTGGATATCTTAGATTGACTCTCAATTGCCTGCCCAAGGGTGATTTTAAGCGAGGTTTCCAGGAGCATCCCTGCTCTTGCTGTGTCTTTGGCTGTTGCTCCCCTCTCCCAGCCTGGCTGTCTGCACGAGGGGCTCCTCTGCAGAGAGCAGCCTGTGTTCTGTGCTCACATACTGTGCAGAAGCCATGAAAAATGTTGTTCAGATGACAGTGATTTGGGGCAGCTCAAGAAAATAATTTTCTGCTGGTGGATAGTACCAAACTATTTCCTTTCACCCACCCCCTCCCTTGCCCAAAACAAAAGAAGAGATGAAAGGATTCATTAGGAATTATTCACTCAGCTCTGCCGCCTGTCTGAGATCTGGCTGTCTGCGTTCATCCCCCAGCTCAGGGGAGGTCAGAGGGCATCTCCCTGGGGAGGATTTGCTGTTGACTGAATTGCACTCTGTCATTATCCTGCTGGATAACGAATGCAGTGGCCTCATTGGCACTGGCTTCAGAAAAAGCACGGTCATCTGCATGTGGCCTTGAGGCGAGAGGGGAAAACCTAAGGAGAGCAGTGTGGAAAACTTCATCTTGTGGGAAAGATAGGGACAGACCCAGGCAGTCTGGCACAGTGGTTTACTTGCTGCGTGATGCTGAGCAGGTCTGTAGCTGCTCTGGACCTCCGTGTTATCTTGTTGGAGTTGGGGGAACACAGCAAGAGGGTTTAAAGGACAAAACTTGGTCTGATGGGGTGAAACTAGTTAAAGCTGCTCCTGTTTTCTTCAGTAGAAAACGTGGCATGCTTGTGACACAGTTTGAGATATTTTAATGAGATTTAAACAATTTTTTTTTCCTCTTTGTTTTGTTTTCAAATAGGTTTCCTGAAAGAAAAACATACAAATCCCCCTGAGCTAATTGGTGTGTGATTTGAATTCAGCTGCTACCTTGGAAGAGCTTTTCCAGCAGCTGATCTGAAAACAGCCTTTCCCACAATATTGTGGGTTGTCAGTCAATGCTAAAGGATCTTGAAGTTGCTGGTGGGAAGCAGAGAGATGTGTTTTGTTTGATATGCTGCATCTTTTAGTTGGAGTGTCATAAAATACTCAGAGATGTGTGAAAGACCCTAATGGAGAGAAGCTATCAGAGGGATGAAAGTCATGGTAGCTGGAAATGAGTAAGAAATAGTTGTGGGTGCTGGAGCCCGTTGGGCTGGCTGAGGAAGTAGATAGACCTGAAGAAAATTTGCATCTTAAGCACCAATTTCAGATGTTACCCAGTGCCTTGATCTTCTGGCAGCCACTGGCTTAGAAGGGCTTAGTGCTGTGCCCTTCCAGCGTGCGGTTGCACGTCGCTGAACCGCACTGGGGGTGGCCAGATGCAGCCCTGTGAAGGAAAGTATTAAGCTTCAAATGTTGGCCTTCATTGCCTTCAGGCTAAGTCGGTTCCCTGGAAGATGCTGTGATAAAATTGCTGGCCCGGGTAATTTGCGTCCTGATGATGAGCAGCAGAGAGGAGGGCAAGAGTTTGTGTGCCTGCTTATTGCTGTCATCTGTCTTGCAATCAGGTATTTATGAAATGGCCTTTTGTGTTACAGTGCGGGGTGTGTGAGTGCATGTTTAAGGGGTTAGTAAATATAGTCAGTTGCTAGATTGGATCAAATCATCCTCTTAACAAATACAGACAGTGATGTTTGGCATCTGGGTGTTCTGACGGTAAAGTACAGGAGGAGGTGGTCTTAGTGAGTTTAACATCTTATACCTGAAGCAGGGCAATAATTGCTTAAAATCACTGTAATTCTGCTACCAGCATTAAAGGATATAAAATTAGCCTGTGCTGTAATAAACCAAAAAAACACCGCTGCCTGGAAAAGTCTTGCTGCTCTAATCCAGGACAAAGTGTGTGAGACTGGTTGTGAATCAGTTTAATTTCTTCTGGGGTCTGACCCTTTGGATTCCTATCGCTGCAAGAAATCCTCCTTGGAAGGCAATCATCTCCAGGCTGGTGCTCAGCTGAGCGATGCATGACCAAGTAGTAGCTTGTAGCATTTATGAACTAGGGCAGAAGTAGATCCCTTATTCAGACAGAGCTGTATAAGCCTCCAGTGCTCTATACTAGGCCCCAAATTTGCCTACATTATAAATAAGTCTGTGGCTGTGTGCTTGTGTGTTTCTTTTTTTAAGCTGAAGGCAACCCCTTAAGCTCTTTTCTGCAGGTCTGTTCAAGCTGGGGCATGGGGAATTCCTAAGAGGATTATCATGGTTTACTTGATACAGAACTTGAACTTGAGCAATGGCTTATCTTATCAGTGATAAAAGACATGGAAATGAAGTTTACGTAACCAAAGAGGCCTTGAACTGCGGCTTTCTTTTTTTTCCTCTTCTGGAAACTGGAATGACAGATCTCCCGAGTTCTTCTCTGCTCACAACTGCAGTGTTTGTTATCTGGTGTGTACTGTCTGCTTACCACTGGCATTTATTTCCAGTGCTGTGTTTGGAGCCATCCTCTAAAAAAAAAGAGAAGAAAAGAGGTTGAGGCAGAGAGCAGCAGAGGTTTAGCAAGAAGAGCCCAGGAGCATTTTCTGTTTTTGCTGGAAAGCTTGGTGTCCTTGCTGGGGAGACTGGTGCCACACATAGCTTGGTTGCAAGTTCCTGTGTTTCACTGAGCTCAGCAGGGGATTTGTAGAACAGCAGAGAACAGATCCACTTCACCAGTGGGCTGTGAGCACAGGGCTGGAAAAGGCTCAAAAGTTGTGAATAAACTTGACACTGAGAACTAGAAAAGGCCTGGGAATAGATGGAGATGTTCCCACTGGAGAACGTAAATGAGCGGGGAGGGCCAGGATGATCTCCTTGGTGGCAGCTCGAAAATGAATGCAGACAAATGTGCACTGCTGTGCTCTGGCTCTGCTGACTGATGGCTCTGGCACAGGGTGGATGCAGTGCCCAGGGCTCTGCAAGGGTGAGGGAGGTGGTGCAGCACCCCAGCTGCTGCTGGAGAACGGCCTGAGCATCACACTGATCTCACCCACCACCGATCCCCTTGGACGCGCTGCGTGGGATGGGCTGAGCAGCTGTGAGCACAGCAGGGCTGCAGAGCAGGACAGGCTGGGCCACCTGCCCTGGTGCACAGGGCTGGCTCCTCCATCAGCCTCTGCAGAGCAGGACAGGCTGGGGCACCTGCTCACCTGCCCCAGTGCACGGGGCTGGCTCTTCCATCAGCCTCTGCAGAGCAGGACAGGCTGGGGCACCTGCTCACCTGCCCCAGTGCACGGGGCTGGCTCTTCCATCAGCCTCTGCAGAGCAGGACAGGCTGGGGCACCTGCTCACCTGCCCTGGTGCACAGGGCTGGCTCCTCCATCAGCCTCTGCAGAGCAGGACAAGCTGGGGCACCTGCTCACCTGCCCCAGTGCACAGGGCTGGCTCCTCCATCAGCCTCTGCTGCCTCCCCTCTTCAGGGGGAGATACACAATGCTCAGCAAGCAGCTCTGTGACCAGGCATTAGGGAGAGGAGCCTTTCCATCCTGCCAGATTACAGTGGGTTTGCCTGCCCGGGTGTCCTACACCTGCTTTGTCTGTGCTGCGTGGGAGGAATTTTATTTTTTGAGCTCTTGCTGTCACAGATTGTGACAATGCCACAGAGGTCTGGGCCGCGCCGTGCTTCCCACAGAAGGACTCAGCAGACAGTCGAAGGCTGGCAAGCTGACAGCACTTATTAGAGGTAACCTTCAGGAAATGCCACACACAGCCCTCGCTGAGCTTTCTGGCTCCAGGCGCATACAGTATTTACACCACGCTTCTTGAGTTTCCCTGAAGGCTCTCAGCCTGCAGCTGCCTTTCTGTGCTCTGCCACCTGCCCTGTGTCCTCATGCTCCAGTGCCTGGGGTGGGTTCTGGCTGCTGGGCTCCTCTGGCAGCACCCCACCGTGCTGGGGGGAGTGGTGACACCAGCTCTTCCTTTGTGCATGGCACAAAGGTCATGTCCTTTGGCCTCCTAAAGGTGCTTGTGGTAAGGCTGGGGTAAAGCCAGCACCAAGTTTTCACACTTGTGTGTGCAGGGAATGAGCTGTTAAGAAGTGCAGCACTTGCACAGCAGCTCTTTGTTAAAATGCAAGGGAATTACATGGGATCAGCTCTTTTGACTAAGCAGGTGACTTGCTCGAGTGGCTGTGTGTGGAGTCAAAGACCAAACCCTAAGCACTAAGGTTTGAAAAATTTTTCTCAGGTTGTCTTGATGGTGTTTTTTCATCCTTCATGGGGTGGGAGGAAGGAAATGTGATACTATCTGGTTCTAGTAAATGACAATGCTGAACAGCACCTGAATACTTTGTGGTGCCAGAGCCTGGACTGGGTAGGTGTGGGGAGGCCGTGTTGGGACATTTGCCCCAAAGGCAGGCCAAGTATTTTCTCTGCTTCCTGGCTCAGGGGTTGGGGAATGTATATCTGAAGGGGGGCCTTACAGGATGTGCTCAGGCCTAGCCTTGCTCTGCTGCCCCCAGAGTTGGTGGCTCGTGTATCTTCTACAGACCAAGGAGTGACTTTATTCCAGCAGCAGGCGGCTGGAGTTTGATCCACCCGCTCTCATCCTGCTGCTCGTAGTGTGCACAGGTTGCTTGATGCTCTGCTCCCTGCAGTGAAGGACCAGCTGTAATCCTTCACGAGTGGATCTGCTGTATGAAAAGCAGAAGACTGCCGTCCTCCTGGATGTTAGCCTGTCTGGGGAGATGGGAACTCCCTGGTGCTTTGCCCTGGTGAAGTTGTCCTCTGGCATACTCCAAAGCCTGTTTTGGCACATGCGCTTACAGAGATGTCAGTGTTTCCTCCCTGCTGCCTTGTGGGAACTCTCAGAGGGGAACCCATGGAGTGGCATTAAAATCCCACTTTATTATTGTTAATTTCCCGTAATACTCGGGCTTGGAGTGCTTGGCCTTGCTCAGTGGGGAAGAGCGGGACAGACTGCCTCAAGCTGAGGTCCCTTGGCTGTGTCGGCTCTGAATCCTCTGCTCCTCTGGTGTGGATTTAATTTCCATGGTGCTGCAAATGCTTCCCCAGTGCCCAGCTATCAATTGAAAAGCAGTGGGGGGGTCTGCGGGGGGGTGGTGATGGTGGGGAATGACTTGTGGTCTCCATGGCAACCTACAGACGATAAATGGATCAATGTGCTGCTCTGCACCATCTGAAACTCAAGCGGTGCTGGCTAAATCTGGGGGCTGCCTTTGCCTGCCAGATCCTGCTGTGGGGTCATTAGTGTGAGACAGCTCAGCACGACAGCCTTCCCATCAGCATGCCTCCAGGATCTTGCCGGGTTTGCCACAGACTACGTGGGGTTTGTGCTGGAAACCCACACTTGGCTCACACTTGGCACTCCTGGGGATTTGGGTGTCTGGAGCTGCACCACTGCGTTGGGTTTAGGTGCTGTTATGGGCAACTGGCCAGGCATCCGAGTCCCTGCATTTGGAAAGGGTAAAGACAAATGGCTGGCTTCCCTTCCAGCACTTCTTAAAACCTCTAGCTCTTTCTGCACAAGCACTGGGAGATTTATGCTTTTCTTTCTGTGAGTTAAAGGCTCGGAATCCTGGATTAGGTTTGTGTTGGGGTGGTGGGTAAGAATGGCTGTCTTTGTTCTCACTTCTGCTTCTGGTGGTGTGGATAAACAGAAAATCTGCCTTCTGAGCTGCTGCTCTAGTGTTTCCAGTGACCAGATTTACCTACAAAAGAATATATTGATCTTCCCCCACTAGATTTCATAAAAACTTACCTTGGGCTGAAGGTGCCAGTGGAAGGCAGTGGCTGTGTGCTGCTGGCTGGCTCAGCAGCACTTCTTGGGCCCAGGCTTTTCTGGCTGTGTGAAGGGATAATCCCGGGTATCTCCAGCGCTTTGAGTGCTGCAAATCTAAGGGACCACTTTTGGTGCTGGAGGTTGGCTATGGTGATGAGGACCTGTGCAGATGAGCTCAGGATCTGAGGCGCTGCCTGGCCTCGCCTGCATCTGGGGGCATCAATGCATTTCCCTTGCAACAGGAGGAAAACTGTTGCCTTCTATTTTGCAAAGGGGCCTAGAGAGATGAGTTGCCAGAGGCTGCACCTGAGGCTTGTGATGAAGCTGGGAGTACCTCACAGAGCTCTTGAGCTTGAGTTTTCTGCCCAGACTTACATCTGAGATAAATACTGGTATCTGTAGTGCTCTTCACACCTTGATTTCCAAGTGCCTTTCGGGATGATTGGAGGAACTTTGATTCCTTGGCCAAGTCTGTTTGGGCAGGAATGTGGGTGCATTTCGCTTCTAATTCCTGGTATTATGTTTGTAATTTTGTTAATGTAGACAGGGAGACCTGCTGTCTGCAATGGGGTGGAAAATCCCCAAAGTATGCTCTGAAACCGCTTTCTGTTGTGGTTCTGTCTGTCCAGCTCTGCCTGTAGCCCCTGGCATGTCCTGCAAGCTGTTAACAGCGCAGTGGCCTGTCACACGTCCAGAGGCCCCTTTTGGAGATCACTGTTGCTGTTTATAAAGGCTCAATTGTGGGACAGTCTGGCCAAATGATCTGAGCTCGTAATTCCGTGCAGTGCGGCGCTGAAATGTCCAAGAAATCTGCCATCTCTGTTGCCTTGTGAATAATTTATGGATCTCTTGACTCCAAGCTCATAAAAATCGATAACTCTTCATGGAATTTTTTTTTTTTCAGCAGCAGCTTGGTTAAACTCTCCCATTCTTTTGAGTCGCTGATATTGAAAGGCTGTGGCTTGTTCGCTTACCCTGAGCCATGTTTTCTTTTTTGCTACAAAATTGATCCAGGCTTTTCCACAGAGCTGTCTGTCGCTGTTCTTCACAGGGATGTTTGGCTCAGGTTACTGCAGGAGACAACCTCCCTTGCACCTTTTCCATGGGCTATTGCAGGTGTTTGGGCTGTTAAAGCTCCTGCTCTGGGCCAAAGCTGCAGAGTTTGGAGAGGTGGAAGTGTTTGAGCATTGTGGCACTGGCCAAGAAGAGGCTTCAGGAGCTGCTGGGAGAAACTGGCAGCACCAGGCCAGTTCCTGCCAGTAGAACTAGCCCAATAATTCAGATATGGATATGTTAATTTATTCCTCTAATTTCTGGGCCTGTCTCTGAACACTGAAGCGCTCTGATGATCTTTGCTCCCTGTCAGGCTTGGAAACGAAGCCTGAAGTGTACCAGTAACAGCTGTGCCCTCTGTGTTGGGTTATTATCCTTTCAGAATTTAATAACGTGACACCCCTTTTTACTGGATAGCTTGTCCTTCCCTCTAGGAACAGATCGATAACAGACCTTGTATCTGCTATTTGGATGTAATTGCTAGTGTCAGCTGATGTCTGGTGCTGTTTGGAGAAACAGCCCTGGGAAGCTCAATAGGCTGTGGGGAGTGAGGATTTCTTTTCCAGACTGGTGTTGCACCATGTCCAAGAAACCTGAAATGAATAGGTGGTGTTTAGCAGAGAAGTTTCCTTGTTCCCTTCTCTTCCTGCTTGTGTTTGATGATATGTGGGCTGTGAGCTGGGGAGGGGAGAGGAGAAATGGAGCCTCCAAAGGTAGTGGTGGATAGCTGTGTCTGAGCCAAGGAAATTAAAGCTGAGTGCTTAGCAATGATCTTGGTCTGCAGAGCATACAGATTTCGTAGGTTAGCTGTAGATGATGGAGGAAGGGTTTGGCTTTGAGGGGGGAGAAGGCAAGAGGGTTCTCCATTGCAAACAATTTATTCTTGCTGAGTCTTTAGGGTAATTGAAGAGGGTAATTGCTGTACTTTCATGCGTCTGATCTGTGGGTTGCCTGGGGAGGAAGGAGGAAATTATTCAAGTGCAGTGCAGGGGGTGTAGGAAATAGGGGAGGTTTACTCCAAGGCTACCCACCCCCTGCCTGGTCCTCTCTCTTCCTTGTGCCAGTTTTCTCCCTGGTTGCAGAGAGCTTTTGCTGGGGTAACTGATGGCATTCTTAGCTGTTGGGAAGCGGAGAGGGTGAGTTGTGGGTAATTTGAGGACTGTTTTTCAAGGGAGCAGTACTTTTTTTTAATGAGTGGGTTTGAGGTAAGGATTACGTGCATGGAAATACAGTACTCAGAAAATAGAGGACTATAGTAACTATAAAAAAGTCTGCAGTATCTAGAACTAAAAAAAGACTTTATAAATACTTCCTAGCCATGGGGTTGGCCTGTGTAATCCTACAAGGAAAGAGAAGCTGAGTGATTGATGGTTGGCTCCATCCTGCTTTATCCCTAGATACAGAGTACCCTATTAAATATGGTTGCCTCTTGGTATCACATACAGAGCCAGAGGCATAATATTAAGTTACGGCCTGTGTAGCTGTCTGGAGGAGGTCCATGGGAAGGCATTCCTGCCTCGTTTCAGTCTCTGACAAAACTCCCATAGATGGAGTCAAGGCTGGGCTCTTGCTCTGTGTATTTGTTTAATCACCCTGTCTCCAGAGAGCGCAGAACTGCTGGGAATTGCAAAACCATTTCATTAAGAATCCTTGATGCCCATTTTACTAGCTGAAAGCTGCGTGCCAGCATGGGCATATTTTTGTTTATTTATAACACCTGCATTTACAGCGCTGCGCAAATCATCTGGAGAATGGGATGAGTACTTAAATCCCTGAGGGGGGAGGTATTTGGAAATATAAAACCTGCCCTGTACAGCTGCATGTGCTTCTACTGACCAGAGCTGTGACCTGCAGTTGGCCTGTGCTATGTACTGCACTTCCCTCTCTAATTTATTTTTTTTTTAATTTTCATTATTATTTCTGTTTTTGTACCCAAGTAAACTGAGAGGTGGAGGGGCGGGAGAGCGGAACAAGACAGACGGATATAATGGGGCTAAATCCTGCCCAGCTGTTTTCTCAGCAGCCATCTCCCTTACAATCCCAAGGAAATAAATGCTCCTCTTGAGGGTCCTGTTGGTTAATGATGATTTGAAGAGTGCACACAAACATCTCTGCAGATGCAGCCTGCTTGTGAGATTCCGGTCATGCAGCGAGCCCTGGGACCCCGCTCCTCTCGCATTCAGTGCGATGATAAATCATTCATAGCCTCAGCAAATGCAATTCTCTTCCTCGCTCTGCACATAAACAGTCCAGGACCCTGAAGAAAGCCTGTGTCTGTAGTCCTTGGAGGATGAGGCAAGTGCTGTGACAGCTGGGAGGATCTGAAATTAAAGTTATGGGAAAGGCTCTGAGTGCATGAGTGTAAAAGCAATTTGGTATGGGTGGGTGTTTTTTTTTGTAGCTGTTCCAGGGTGATGAAGAGAGAACAGGAACGTGCTCGTGTCCTGATGAATCAAAAGTATTGCTGTGCTTATATCCCTTGTTTTGTAGGGGGTTTTGCAGACATTGATTGTGATGTGTTATATGTGGTTCTGGTGTTCCAGATAAGGGGAGAGGTAAAGAGGTGCTGGAGTGGAGAATGAAGAGTTGTTATTGTAGTTGAGCGAAATGCAGGTTGGTGAAGGTCTCTGGGTTTTGTTTGTTTGTTCCAGCCTGAAGTGTGCAGCAGGTTGGCCGGGTGGAGGGTGAGCCTGCAGTCAGCTACAGCTTGGAGCAGCAGCCTCGTGTAATATCCAAAGCAGGGAGGAGTGGCAGCTGTGTCCACATGAGCTCCTTATGCTGAAGCTGGTGCGGAAATGGAGAGTGTGAGGGGAAAATGGGACCCTGTGTGGACACCAGAATCTCAATGTGTCTTGCTTCAGGTCTGGTTGGAACAGCCCTGCTCTCCCCCGAGCTCAGCTCGTGGCCAGAATGGTGTGGATCCCGTTAACATCCGTGCTTGCTTCCCCCTTCAAGGGCAATGTGAGAGTTCCTTGGTATTTCAGCCCTAATCCCCTGGAAACCCCAGGCCTGGGGAATGCCCTTGGCCATTAACAGCTGGCAGCTCTGGCCAGAGCATGGAGAGGAGGGTCACTGGCCTGGATAGCTCCATCTCTTGCTGTTCCAAGCAGAGATCCAGCCCTTCAACTTCACTCCTGCCTAATTTGGGTTTCTGGTAATGAGTGTTGCACAGCGAGCTGCTGCGGGGAAAGGGAGAAACGCACACGCACCTACACGCGCTCTGGAAATATGTCAGAATTGGGCTTGCTGAGAAGCTCAGGCCCAAGCCTGACCTACTTTGAGACTGTTGTAATCCGCAGGGGAATGCCCTCTGGATTAGATCAGTGTGATCCTGTCAATTTGTGCTTCAGGCTGGAGGAAGCACTGACAAAGTTGCTTATTTTCCCTTTTTGTGCAGGAAGTTTGTTTTCTTTTCTCCTTTTTTTTTTTTTTCCTTTTCCTTCTGGCACTGAGACTTGGGACCAGCAGAGGTGTGTTTGACAAGTATAACAGCCTTGGGCTCTGCTTTTCCATTATGGGTCTGTGCTGAGCACCTTCTTTCTAGAAGGCTTCTTTCTGTACCATGGAACAGCAAAATCCACCCTTGTCTGTGTCTCAGCGAAGTTGTCTGGTGGAGGCTCTGGTCCTGGCCATGGAAAGATGCTGCAGCTGATCCCTCCAGTACCATTTTAATATTCAGCTGTTTCAATCTGTTTGTTTGGGTTTGTTCTTTTTGTCTGATCTGCTGCACTGAGAGATGCTTTCATAAAATGTGAGAAATTTTCCAACCCTTGTCTTTCCTCTCGTCACCAGCCATTGTTTATGTAAGAGCTTGGAATCTATCTTTATTTTTTTCCCAACTAAAAAATTGCTTCCAGAGCTCAGCAAGGATGTGCATATCCACAGCAAGAAGGAAATAAACAGGGAGGCTGCATTTAATTTCAGTGTCTGCCAGAAAGTGGGAAGCCAGCACTTGCCAAGGAAAAATTTTTGGAATAGAGGTGTACCACACTTAATTTTCCAGGAGACTTTCTGAAAATAAAGGAGCTGGAATGGAAATAAAGCTTGCTGTGATGAAGAGAAATCGCTGCTCCGTTGGCTGGGAGTTTGGCCTTTGATTGCAGAGGTAGCTTTGCTTCGGGTGGCTCTGGGGGGCTTTCAAAGAGGCTTTTCTCCCATCTGCAGTACCTGGCACAGCAAGAGCAATGAGGAGTGAGGGGCGTTTGGTCCACTGGTGTGAATTGTTCTGCCAGACTTCAAAGAGAAGTGGAAATACCTAATCTGTCGCTTTCAAAGGGAGGAATAAAATATTCTGATAGATTCTAAATGGAATCACATCAGCGGTGCCTCTTCCACCTTTGCCTTTGAGCTGCTCACTGATCTTTCTGATTGGGGTAATGCAGTGAGGAGGATACAGTATTCCCTTGAGGGGAGCAGCTTGTGAACATTACTGTTCAGTCAGCCTGAAAAGCTCTATTACAGACAGATTTAGACCCGTCTTTGTGCGCTGAGAGGCACAGCCTGGCTTCCGGGAGCAGGCTTTGTCTGGAGGACAGGTGCACATGAGGCTGAATTATATTTACCCTTTTTATCTGCTGCCTGCACCACTTTCACCTGCCGTCTCAGGGCTGCTGAGAGGGGTGTAGAGAGGCTGTGGTTCTCGGGTCTGTGGGGCCTGGCAGTGAGGATCTGTCCTGCAGGACTGCAGCATGGCTTGCTCAAGCCCATCCAGCTTTGGCAGCTCTCCAGACACCTAATGAGTTGTCCTCTGTGAGACCGGGAAGGTGAGGGCAGGAACAGATTTGCAAACAACCCAACCAGTATTGATTTTCTTCATTTCCCACATCTCCTGCCAGGTTTCTGTGCAGTAGCCTGGCAGCTGGGAGTTGTGCTTGTTGCCAGCGAGACTGGAACGAGCTCACAGTGGCTGTGGGGTGACGTGGGGGGCTGCCTTGCCATGGCCATGGGGTTTCCCTGTGAATGTGGTCAAGCTCAGTTGGTTATCACATGCGAAATTGGGTGATACATGCCTGATGTTAGCTGCTTCTTTTGCTCTCTTATTTATTTCCGTGCCTTAGTGCTTGAATTTCAATCCTGAGAGCCTGGTCTTGCAGTGAAAGGCACTTTTTCTGCACACAGAAAAAGTCCCAGAAGGTCTCTGTGTGTTACTGAGAGCTGCTGGAGACAAGCGGAGGAGATTAAAGTCAGGTGGATAAACCATCAGCCTCGTTAAATCTCCTGTGAGAGTGTCTTCAAGGTTTTGTCTGTGTTTCCAGAGTTCTGTAATAGCTTGCATTGAGCTTGAGGAGATGTCATGTAGGAGTTTTTGGATCAATATGAATATGGAAAAGGGAGAGGATTTCCTGAAAGCACAGTACAGACTGTTCTCTGTGTCTTGCAGCCACACTGGCGCATTTGAGAGCATACCTTTTATCTCCGTCGCTGTGCTCTTTGTGTCCATCCCTTGAGGAGTTTCAGCAGGACAGATGGAATTGTTCAGCCTTCACAAGAGATCCAGCTCTTCCACGCTTCCCTGTAGTGGGCCTGCCTCTGATGCTCTTTGAGTTTTGAGCCTCCCACGTGTCCTGGAAAGACCACAGGCTTCCCTGTCTTGCTCTGCAGAAGCAGCACAGCTGGAGACAGCAGAGTGAATGCCAGCTGCTCACTGACATACTGTGGGATTGGGCTGCATCAGGGAGTTTGAAGAGAAGCAGGCTGTGAAGCTCTTGTACTGTAAACTGAGGGGGAGGCATTCCTTGGATAGCCGCAGAAATCTGTTGCAGGGTGGTTTTGGTGCCCCGGCTGCTGTAAGAGGAGCAGGACTGTTTCCCTCCGTGCCTTGAAGCTGTGTGTCTCTTCCCAGCAGGAGGGAGCGCACATGGTGCTGTGCCTGGGGTCACAGCCTCTCCCCGGCCGTGCTTCTGGATCATTTCCACTGGGGTGGGAGGGTGCCTTGGAGGCAGCTGCAGCACAGCAGCCCTGGCCACACCAGCAGAAGCAGCTCGTGGAGAGGTCCCAGCTCATGCCAGGGTCAGCTCTGCAGAGCAGCTTGCCAGAGCTGGCTTAGCGCGGCCGCAGCTGCCGCTTCGGGTGCCAGGGAAGATGATGCAGAAGGGGAGGGAGGAAGGAAAAGTTCCCTTTGAGAAATGGCAGGGACAGCAGGAGAGCTGCGAGGGTGAGGCCTATTGATTACATGCTCCTCTCAGTTTCTTTTGTGCCTCTCTTCGAAGGCACAGCTGTGTGGACAAAGGAACCCTGTGCAGTGGTCAGAGGAGGGTGGTGGTGGAGCAGGATCTGGTATGGCCTCTGGGAACTGAAGCTGCAGAGTCTGATCTGTTTGGCCTTTAACCAATCCAGCAATCCTGGCTTCCTGGAGACAGCAGGATGTCCCTGGTGAGACAGGCTTCCTGAAAGAGTTCTGGTCTTGGGATGGGGTCTGAGCTCTCTGGTGAAGGCAGCTAGCGTGTGGGCTTACTGAGCAGCTCTGAAATGTCGAGGATGTCTTTGTGCATCACTGTAGGAATCCATAAAAGTCCTATTCATGCAGTTGGCATTATAAAGTTTAAAGAACCATTTATGCAGGGAACTAGTCTTGCCCCTAGAAAGAGATAGCTGGCTCAGCAGCTGCGTGCAGCTCAGATGTCGCCACATGGTCCAGGATTTATTCTGCTTGTAAAACACTGCATTTAGAGAATGCTTCCCCCAAAGCCAGTTGTGCCACATTCTTTGTATTTGAGTATATTCCCTTATCTTTCAGCTCCCTACTTTCTAAGTACAATACAGATTAGCTGTGGAAAATGTCCAGTCCCTCTGGAGGTGGGCAGTGGTGACTGTGAGTCATTTTCTGAATCGGGAAGCTGAAAAGAAGCATCAAAATGGTTTCCCTGGTTGGAAACTGGGAGACCTGTGGCATCTTCCTAATTCACATTGACGTGCATGGTCTGTTTCAGTGTGTTTGGGTGCCTGTTCCTGCATCAGAGGCCCTTCAGTGTGAGGATAGTTTTGCTCCTCCCTAAAATTACACCTTCCCTAAGTCTGGCAGGATGTGCTGCATTCTCTTGTACTTGAGCCAGAAGGTGAGACCTGCAGGGCTTAGCATTTGCAGGGCATGTCTGTCATCCAGGAACTGTGCAGAAGACAGATCTTGCAGCAGTCCCCTCCTGATGTTATTCTGTGGCTCTTCATTTGTATGTGAGAGCTGGGGGCAGCCTGGTCCTGGGAAATGCCCCCTTTTTAGGAAGGAGCGAAGAGCCAACACGAGCAGGAGAAACAAGCTGGTACCACCTTGGGCAGCTGTCCTTGAATAGGTTCCTTGGCTGGAAAACCTGAGTGTTCCTGGGTGTGGGCTGCCTGGAGAAGGACAGTTCTGGGTGGATGCAGTGAGTGTGACCAGCTGATGGGAGCAGATTGCCTTTCACTCTGTGCACCTCGTGCTAAAAATACCAGGGTGCCACGGGAAGGGAATGGTGTAGGTTGGAAAGCCTGCGTGTGGGCAGAGGGATGGCAGCAGCCTGTTCCTCGGGAGATGCTGAGGGAGCCCAGCACCATTGGAGCAAGGACCCAGCACAAGCAGAGCCAGGCATTGCAGCCTCTCAGAAGGGGCATGGTCTCCTGGAGGAGAGTGGGTGCTCCTGGTGGGGTTTGAGAGTGAAATGTGGTGGGTGATGCAGCTCCTTTCCCAGGTTTCTCACAAATCTGGCTGTGTCCTCTGCATGTCACTGACCGAGTAACACACTTGTTTTGTTGATTTGGAGTGGGAAAACATAGCTGGAGTGGGAGTGCACATGGCAGATGCTTGTGTTCTCTCAGAAAGCCTGGAGGTAGTAAAGACCTAATTAGCATTCTTGTGAAGGCAAGTCATAGGGAGACTCCAAGATTTAGGTTTGCAAGGAGGGAATTGGCATCAGTGAAAACAACAGATTGCTGAAAATGTGCAAGCAAAGTACTTGATGCTCTGGTGGAGGAGAGAAGGCGGCCTGGCAGGGGCGGTGGGAACAGCCAGGTATGTGGTACAAGGGCACAGACTTGCTTCAACACTGATGGAATGGTGGCCCGAGTCAGTGTCCTGTGTTAGTGCCTTGTACTTTCTGTTCACTCTGATGGTGCTGAGGTGGGAGGAGCTGTCTCAGGATTTTGACTTGCTGAGGACAGGTGAGCTGTGCAGTGCCAGAGGGTCACCAGGTGCCCAAGTACCAGACTGTTGGCTGTCAGGAGTTAAGTGCCAGATTGCTTTGTCTCTGCAGCCCCGTTTCGTTTGTTGTTTTGGAATGTTTTCTTTGGAGATGATCCAGGAATAAAATCCTTGTGTGAGGCCAGTGATTTCCAAAAGTTTGTGGTTGTTTTTCCCTGTACCCTTTTGTCTCTGAAGGAGAACTGTACGTGTGCTTATGTTGGCTGGGAGTGATGCTCTTGGAGGAAGCAAATTAATGTTTAAGACGTTGAACCTCCGGTGTAGAGCTAATCACCATATTTCTGCATTTGCAGTATGTTTTCTGGCTTTCATTTATCATGGTGAAGTTCAGTTGAGCACAGCTCTCTTGCTGGTCTTCCAGTCCTCTGCCTGAGGCACATATGCTTCCATTAATTTTCTGCTATTATCCACTCGGGTGTCCTGTGTGATCCAACATGCTTAATTTCATTCTACTGAGCACCAGCTCTTCCGATCTGAAGTTAGCAGTGTGATTTGCAAGCATCATAAGGAAATGAATCTTTCTTTTCTGGAGATAGCTGCTTCCTGAATTTCTGTTCTATTTGTAATGCACTAATAACCTCCATCCACCAAATCCTGCTCAACTGTTTGCGTCCCCTGGGTTTCTGTTGGACTGGAGTGTTCCTTGATGTATTATTGTTGCATACAGAGCCTGCTGAGGACCCTTTGTGCTTGGTGCTGTTCCAGGTCAAAGCTGCTCAGTGTACTGGACGTGTTACAGGCTCTTCAAGGAACGCTGTCGTGCAGAGCTGCAGCGAATACTTGAAGACAAGGGTGTCAGAGGCCTTTGGAAAAGGGAAAGTTACTACGTCTCCACAGGCTGGGCACATGAATCCGGGGAACATGGACTGGTGATGAGTGTGGTGTGAAGCTCTGACGTGGAACAGAGATGATGGTATAAAAGCTGATTTTAAGCAGGCTGAGTTTCAGAGGTGGCCAGCCTACAAAGCATGACCAAGGGCAGAGTCTCTGTGGGAGCAGGTAGGCAGGCAGGAGAGCAGTGAGAAGGCTGTGCCGTGGATTTGCAGCTGCTTGATGTTTTTAAAGCATGGCTTCAAAGGCGCAGTGCTTTGAGTGTCTTTGTTCTGGGTGAAAGGGCTGGGCTGCCCCGTGGCTCGGGCACCCTGAGGTCCTCTGCAGCATCCCTGTCATCTGCTCTGGTCCTCGGATAACTGCGTGCAGAAGCGTCTCTGCTTCTGATGCATCGCTTCTGCGGGGCTGAAGTCGTTCATAGCCTGGATTTCCGAGCTGGAAATGCCTGATGATCAGGCCCCAGAGCTGGACAAAAAAATGCAGGGAACTTGTGGACTGAGCAAATACCTCTCCTAGCAGACTGTTTGCACAGAGGAGTGAAGTTTAGAAGCAAAAGCAAACATGCACTGGCTAACGGAGAGGGTGAGGCAGGGGAAGAACACCGAGACACGTTTCTCTGTCTGCAGGTTCATTTCTTACTTGGTTGCTCAAGGATTTAACGCTGCCGATCCAGAACTTGACAAGGCGATGTTTTGGAATATATTTGTTAAACCCCTCAGCCAGTGCAAGGCGTTGAAAGCCAAACAGTTTATGAGACCTTCTGCCTGTGCAGACGCTTGTGGACTTGTGTGACCTGGGGGCTCTGCTTCTCCTGGGGGTCAGATGCTGCCTGCAGTGGGTGAGCAGGGAGGTCCCTGTGTTTGCACATCTCCTTGGGAGCAGGAGGGGAGTGTGGCCGAGCTCTTGCTCTTTGGGCTCGGGCAGTTGTGTACAAGATGAATTTAATAAGGCTGCTGACTTAGTTGAGTTCCCCTACCTAAGGGGGATTCTTTGTGTCTCAGAGTCAAGTATGAGTGGGCACAGATGCCTGTGGAGGAAGGAAGAGCAGTGAGATTTTCTTTTACAACTCCCTTTATAGTGCCCATGTCTTGGTAATGCTTATGTGGATTCTCTCTTGGTGGTGCCAACCAACAGAACAACAGGCAGAAATTGATGCACAGGAAGCTCCACCTAAACATGAGGAAGAACTTCTTTACTGTGTGAGTGACCACACGCTGGAACAGGTTGCCCAGAGAAGTTGTGGAGTCTCTTTCACTGGAGATATTCCAGAGCTGTCTGGATGCAATCCTGTCCCATGGGCTTCAGAATCGCCCTGCTTGAACAGGGTGGTTGGACCAGATGATTTGCTGTGGTCCCTTCCAACTTGACCAGTTCTGTGATTCGTAGACTGTGGGGGTCTGCGAGGCAGTAGGGATGCGTAACGATGGACCAGAATATTTAATTAGCTAATAATGTTCTATAATTTAATTAAAAGTATCTTAGAATATCTAGGCAGCAGGAGAAGTATGTCTTTGCCTCCCCTCAAGCCTACTGCTGATAAGTGTGTTAATCCATTTGCATTTGTTCTGTAAAGGCATGTTTCTATCAGGTTTTCAGGAAAGTCTCTTTCCTTTTAAATGGAAAAAAGATAAGGCAAGACACTTGAGTCCTTTGTGGGTAGAGCCTATAATCCTCCACATGAGGGAAGTTCTGTTTGAGGCTTTGTCTAGCATTTCTGTGGTACAGTATGTTGCTGACTATTCTCAGCCTGCTTTGCATAGGTAATTAATTTGTCCCCTGCAGTCATTTCTCTGTAGTGATAATGCGGTAAATGCCAGACTTAGGTGGTTATGCGGGAGTACATGTAAAAGAACTAGTCATGGTGTAGATGACTGAGATGATGAGATGGGTGTGTAGAAAATACCATGCATTGAGCATTAGCAACAGACTGCACTGTTTTCACCAGGTAATGCAAATAGTTCAGGCTCTGCACAATTCATAGTCTGAGCCCTGATAACAGTGAGTACAAAGAGTGCAGGGCACACCTGGAAAATCTTTTTTATGGGTGTTTTGCATTTAGCCCTTGCACTGGCCAAGTTTTTTTTTGCTGTTTTTTTTTTTTTTTTTTTTGGCAGATAGAGAAATTGAGGTTTGGAGACCTTAAGTGACATGTTCCAGGAAGATGTTATCAGAGCTGAGATTAGCCGTGGGGTGTTTTGTGGCTTTCCATGTAGTGCTTGTGCTGCTGAACATCCGTGCAGAGAGAGCAGAGGTCAGACACCCTGAGACACGCCAGCTCCGTGTTCCCTTGGGCTGGATGGCAGAATGCACAGATCCAGCTCTGCCTTTTTCCTTCAAGAAGGGGCTGGTTGCCAGCAAAGAGAGCAGAGCTGAAGATGCATTAGAGAGGAGGCCCTGTATGCAAAGGGCACTGTATATAATTGGGCTGAGCTGTGTGTCAGCTGTTTCCTGCTGTGTGGCATTTGATCTGCAGCAGAGATCAAGTCCTGGTGACGTTGTCCATTGAAGCTTGTGCTGTTGCTGTTTCAAGGGAAGCCTGTATTACTTATTCATGTGGTTTTCAGAAGTTGTCCTGCAAGAATATGTTTGACGGTCATCTTGTTTTTGTTTTTCCTCCTTCAAATGCTTTCCATCTCTTAGATGTCCTCTTTGTCAGTCATTTCTTCAGAAGCAAACATTTCTGGCTTTCTTGGTAGTTTCTGTTTAAAGGAAAAAGGTTGAAAATCAGCAAAGGCTTCTGTTGTGCGTGCATTTATTTCTTCGCGTGCAGGGTCTTTCAGTGCTCAATTCTAAATGGTTGAATTATTAAACTTGAAAAGCATCTGCTCTTTAGAAAGCATTCACTTGTCTTGTGAACATGATGGATAACAAAGCAGAGCCTAATGCAACTGACAGAGCTTTGTTCATGTTTGGAATATGGGTTTATGTGGATTGTTATTTTAAAGTTGGGGGGTTTATGATTTACTGCTGGGGTGTAGCTGGTGACTGATCTTCTGAAGTCAGCTAGCTCCCTTCTTCTGCAGGATTGAGCATGCTGTGTGGAGCTGGGTTTTCCTGGACCAACATGGTGGCAGCCCAGGGATGGCTCATGGGTGGAGGTGAAAGGCTGGTCCAGGCTCATCCTTCAAAAACTCAAAGCTCCCCAGCCCAGGGATGTTTGTGCAGGTGCTTATTTGGATGTCGCTCTCTTCCCCAAAGAACAGCAGCCACCCATGACCTTCAGAGAGGCTTTGGGGACTGATGGATTTGCACTGAGGCATTCCCAGCTACGGGGCTGGCTTTCCTGTGTGCTCCAGTGCCTCTGGAGCTCATTTTTTAAGCTTATGCATGTGCAGAATAATCAGTTTGGTCAGCAGCTGCCTGGGCAGCACAGGAGGCCTGTGCAGTCCTACCTACAGTGTCTGAACCTCTGCTCCAAGGGACTTTTCCCCCCTTCCTCCCACCCCACCCCACTGTGAATAACTAACCAGTGCAGAATTGATGGTGGTTGGGAGGCCAAACTGGACTTGAAAACTTTCCCACATAAAACGCACTGGCAGTGCCAGCAGAGATGAGGGCGAGAGGAGACGGCTCTGCTGTGCCAAAGCACTCTTTCATCTCTTTTCAGCTCTCCCCGTGAGGGGTCCTGGCTCACAGCACATAGATGCCTTGTGCAGATGTCTTGGCTGGGAAAAAAGTGGCCCCTTTTCTCTCCCAAGCAGAGCAGAGAGATATAAGAAAGCCATTGATCTGCCTGTAGCCAAAGTGAGCTGAGCCAGGCTCTGCAGTGCTTTATTGAGCTGGGTTAAGGCTTTGTTACTTACTGGAATTAGAACAAAAGAACAACAACAACAACAACAAAAAAGTGAAGAAATAAAAGCTGAAAGGTGGGGGTTTTCTTTGTTGGTAAACAGATGCTGGGTGTTGTTTACCTGCTGGTTATTTCCCAAGCAAATGAGAGGGAGGAGCAGGCACTGAACAAAAGGCTGTGCTTTCTCATGCTGCTCTGGAGGGAAGCGAGTGGCCATGGGATCTGGCAGGGGGCAGCCAGAGCTGTCTCGTGGCGTGGGGTGGCACATGTGAGTCCAGCTGTTCATGGGCAGGTGCTTCTCCTGCTGGTGGGAATGGTGGTGGCCTTGTTAGCAGTGGTGAGAAAGGAGTGGCAGGGATGAAGCTGAACTCCGTTGTGGCCCATCCCGTCGGTCGCTTGCTCCTCAGTGGTGTGCAGGAGATCTGCCTGGCCAGGATTCACAGCTCCATTTCACTGCTGCTGGAGGGAAAAACAGAGCAAGTGGTCTCTGGGGTTCTTAATCCAGTCTTTTTCCTGAGCACTAAATTCAGCCTTGAAGTCTTTCCCCTCCGGTAAGCGAGTATTTTTGAGGAAAAACGGATTTTGGGAACAGCATAATTTATTTCCTTGGTAGTCTCCTGGAAAAGTCATCAGTCTTGTCTTTGCATTCCCTTCGCTGCTGTTGAGAAGTGATGCTTTGGTGCCACGCTGCTGGCACTGCCTGTCTCAGCCTGGGCAGGTTGGTTAGCACAGGGGCCGTGGCTGTGATGGTGCCAGCACGGATGAAGAGCACTCTGGATCACGTTCGGAGTCGGGAGGTTGGCCAGAGGACTGCAGCAGCCAGCTCTGCAAATGGGAGGAACTGGAACTGACACTCAGTGTCTGAATGTGTTAAAATTTAACTGTAATTGTAATTTAATCTTACTCGTGTGGTGGGGTGTAAGCATCGGGTCCTGCCGGGTGCTGCTTTGGTCTTGCAGGCTCGAAGCTCTGCTTGGTGCACGTGGTGCAGCTGGTTTTGCTGTACTCAGGGGAGCCAAGAGGTTGGCCAGGAGCTGTGCCTACTGCTTGTCTGAGCTGCCCTGCCAAAGTCACATTGTCCTGTTCCATTTTGAGGAAATTGGGTTGATTTGTGGTACCATGTGGACTCCAGCTGAAATGTTCCCTGCTTGGTGCCTGTGCAGTAGTTGGTGTCACCTCCTCCTCATCACTTTGCTCACATGCAATGGAAGAAATGCTCCGCAGACTTGGGAGGGGAAAGGGGCTTTTCTGGGTGCTTTCAGTTGCTAGAGAGCCGTAGTGATCTTTAATCCTAAGGTGCAAATTGCCATTGCAGCATTTTCCAGGGGAAAAGCAGCCTTGAGAGGAAATGGAGCTATAAATGAGCCTGGCTGGGCTCCTGGCTGAGTGTTTTGAATCAGTTTGTGCTCTCCCTTTTGGCTACAGGCCAGGCTTTCAGAGGCAGCTTGGCAGAGCTGTGCTGCGTGCTCAGGTACCCCCTAACCCTCGCCTGCTGATGTTCTGATAAGCAAGTGCGTGCACGCTGTGTTGGGGCTGATCACGTGCACACTCGGCCCTGCTTGCCAGTGCTGTGCTTTGAAGGCTCTAAGAGAGTGCTGGCATCATGCAGTTCACCCACAGACTTTGAGAATCTAACCTTGTAATTTTAGCAGCTGGCTCAGCGCTGCCTCTGAGCAGATAGGCTGGTTAAAACAAATAAATAAATATACAGGCCTGTTTCCTGTGCCTGTCAATATTGGAATAATTTTAAATGGTGTGTTTTCTCCTGGTCACTGACCTATAGTTTATTCCATTATCGGCTGCTGGGTTACTGGCTCTTTGTATTCTGTGGTTAAGTGAACTGTAAGGCTGAAATCACTTGGCTGCGGTGGTGTTGCTGGGCAGGAACTCGGCTCCGGCTGACTCAGATTGGGGTGAAAGTGTACCCTCTGGCAACTCAAACACTCATTTATCTCCACCTCCCCTCCAATAAACGGGTTGAACAACATAGTGGAGTATTGATCCTGCTTTCATCTGGCGGCCCTAGGCTGTAGCAGTTACCTTTGTGCCACATTCCTGCTGCTTTCCCAACAATGCCGCACATTTTCTGCAGAGCTCCCGCCCTCCCCTTGGTGACCTTCTCTTGGTTTGGCTGTGATGGGCTTTGCTGACGGCCGCCTCCGCCGTTGTGAAGCACCAGTGTGGGCAGAGCTTGGCAGCCTGTCTTGGTAAAGGCGTGCTCAGTTGGTGTGATGCTGCGAATGCTGTAAAGTGGAGTTTTGTGCCTTGGTAACGTGCTTTTGTTCCTCAGGCTCTGCTCTAGGAGCTGCTGGCTTTAGGTAGGGTCCTAGAACGACCACGCTGTTCTTTCGGGGTGTTGCAGATAGACTGAGGGCTGGTTGGAGACTGTGCACCTCCTGTCTTTGTCGGTGCCACAGTTACTGGTGGATGTTCAGTGCTTGCTGCCGTGTGTTGTCCTGGTCTTACGGCAGTCGTGGACCTTGACCGATGCAATGGCTTGTTTAAAACCCTGATTAAGGCTCCTGGAGGGGCCAGTATTGCTGCTCGTAGCAAGGCACTTCCTTCTGAACAACAACAACAACAACTGGCTGTTGCTGGCATCCAAGCTGCTGCTGGGTGATTTGAGCACAGCCCGACGTGAGCCCCCGGACTGTCCCGGCTGCGCTGCCTGTGCTGTGTAAAGGCTCTGCAAGCCTGGGTGCAGGCTGTGCTCACACCCAGTAACTCATCATCCCTTTCCACGCCGACAGCCTGGGGCAGGTTACACAGGCCTGAGGAGCTCCAGCCTCTGTGCTGAGCTGCACGTGTTTATTTACAGGGGAGGAGGGTGGTTCACCCTTTCTTTCCCTGTTAGCGTGAACGTTCGCTCTGAGGCTGCACGTCCTGCCCGGGACTGCCTTAGGCTCTCTGGGTTTTTTGGCTGCTGTAGAAAAGTAGCTTTAGTACACAAATACTCAGAAATGCTTTTCTGTATGATCCGTTCATATTTCAGGTCCTATGAGGACTTGATCTTTGTTAGTGACTGCTTTGCGTGTCTTGCTTGTGGACTGTGGGGGTGTTAAAAAGGCCTGTTTGTGTGCTGCTCAGCTTCCCACCAGATGCATCCATCATCTTCAAAAGAAGCAAGGGAGAAAGATGGCTTATAATTTTTTTTTTTTTTTTGAGCCATCGGAATTTGGCATCCAAATAAACAGGTGTTCTGGCATGGCAGCAGAGGAGTGCTTGTCTCTGAGCTCCTGTCTTTTGTCACGTGAGCATCTTAAGGGAGTCTCTATCAAAGAGCTGACTTCAGTAATGATGTAATTTTTTTTATTTTATTCTTTTTTTTTAGCTAAGGGAATGATGAGTAAGTGGGTTCCTGGTGTCTGTGGCACGGTAGACTGGTGCAGGAGGTAAATGTCTCTAGAGTGCAACCTAAAAATCGCCTTGGGTAGAATTAAACTCTCAAAGTAAATAATGTCACTGCAACCTCTGGCCTTATGAGGCAAATATTTGGGACTGTCAGTCCCAACATTATGTGCTGTGTTCAGACGAGGTCATGTCTGCTGTTTCTGGTAGACAATGCTGGGAGTAACCCTTGAACCTCTGAGGAACCCAAGTCTGAAAAGTTCTAGTGGCTTGATATTGGCACTTTGGCTCGCGAGATGAAACACGCATCAACATTTTGTGTGCAGTTTTCCCCACAACCTGTTGTCTTGCCTTTGGGGTTTGACTTCTCAGTCTGGCCATGTTGGTTGCTTGATGTGGAGAAATCCATATGGATGGCTGAAAAAGCTTCCTGACACCGGTGCCCTCTGGCCTGAGCCTCAGAAAGGCGAAGACGGCAAACCTCTGATCAGTGTTAACTTTGTTCCTTGGCTTCCAGGCAGTGCTGGTTTCGAGATAAGGCAAACGCTGCAGTGACCTTATCCAGGGACCTCGCTGACGTCAGCCTGTGCCTGTCCATTAACCTTGCTGGACTTTGGGTCAGGTTTCTTTGAAGGCTGGACATTGAAAGCAAAGAGCGAAAGGCTAGCTGGGGTCACCCCAGTCTTTGCTGGGGTAACTGGGGCAAAGGCAAGGGGCAGGCTGTGTGAGTGACACTGTTGGGAGGGTCAGCCCACATGTGATTGAAGGCAGAGGGCTTTCCCATGGCCCTCTGTCTTGAGTTCTTAGGCCAAACATCTCTTACAGACCTGCTGCTGGACCTCTCGACACGCATCTCCCTTTAAATGTTTATGTCTGTGTCCTTGGGGTGCTTTGAAAATCTCTGGAGATGCCTAAAAGGATCGAGGCACCCAAGTGTCTGTGCACAGGATCATCACGACACGCTTGGTTTTATTTTGTCCTTAAAAAAACCCAGGCTCTGAGCAGATGGAAACATTAGCATGAGCACTGTGTGGCTTTGTGTTTTAATGCTGTCTCCCAGAGCAGCAAGAGAGATGCATTACGAAGTTCTTGCTTTAAAAGGGCCTCGATGGCAGCAGCCAAGCTGCGGCAGCCTTGGAGAGGAATTGTATGGCACTTTTTGGTGCTTTGTGTTGTGGAGTGCTGTGTGCCTCAGGGGCTGCCTGTGAAACTCCTTGTGTCATAGAAGAGTCCAGGTGCAAGCCTCAGTTGGTAAGTTACGAGTGAATGACATTAGCTGGGCAGGAAATGTTCCTGCTTGGCTTTAGAGCTCTACATAGCAAACAAAGGAACAGAAATAACAAACACTGGGTTTACTTAGGAGAAGTGTGAGTTTGCTTTTTATTGTTAGCCACAGGAGAACAGCAACTTTCACACAGTGTGATCTTCTTCTGAGCCACAGCACCTCTGCCTAGGGGCACACTGGTGATCTCTGCTCCTCAAATTGCCTACTGTGTTCATCGTGTTGATACCTGGAGTGTTTTGGTGCCTTACTGACTGTTCTGCTGCTCCTTTCCTCCCCCATGCGTGTGCTGCTTGCTCAAGGCATTTTGGCACCAAGGAGAAGGCAGAAGTAGCATTTAAAACATAAAGGACTCCAGATGTGAGCATGTCTTGGACACTGCTAGTGGAGGAGAAACGCGTAATCCACGCAGGTGTTCACATTATGGTGTGGCCACATGGTTTGTGTGGATAAATAGCCCAGATAAAGCTGATTGTTTTTGTAGGTTAGTTTCCTCTCTCCTTTTTTAAGCTGTAAATTGAAATCCACGCTCTGGGAGCCTGCAACTGTATACCTGCTAGCTGCATTCCCTGTTGCAGTGTCAACTTGATGGCTGAAGCTTCACATTCTTAAATGTCAGCGATTAGGTGTTAGAAGTTCCCCTCTTCCTGCTGGAGGAGGTTGGAGGAGGCCCCTGAGAACTGTTTGCTGTAGGAAATGAGAATTGCCAGGATCCTCTGTTTCAGTGGAGTCCATGTGATCCTTTCACCTTGGGAAAGCTGAAATAATGCTGATACTGCCACTTCAGCCCTGTCCCTGGCCAGAGAGGAAAGCCTGGCCCTTCTTCTGATGTGATGATTTGCTTCTGCCACCGTTCTCTCCAAGGACAGGCCAGCAGAGATGGCTGTGCTGTGAGACCGAGTCTCCCTCCCTGCTGATGGGAACTGTAGTGCTTACACTTCCCCTGATGCTGTGCAAATCGTTTTGCAGCTTTATTTTCACAAGGAACAGGCATTTCCATTCTACACTTGCATGCTAATGAAACCGAATATTAGATTTCCTTGGTGAGAGGTTTAATATTGAGCATCTTGAATGCAAGATCAGAGGGATGTTGTGAGCTAGACAGTCTCACTTTTAGGGGAGGTAGCTGGAAAACTCATCACTTCTGATGCTGGTGCTTCTTGAAGGTTTTGTAGTGACTGAAGTATTACTGCTGTTGACTATGTGTTGGTTTCATGACAGAATTGTTGATCTTTGTAGAGATTATTTCAGTCCTTTTGTTTACCAGATGACCTCAAAATAAAAAAAAGGCCACCAGTGGGTCTGTATCTTTTCCACTGATGTAGCAGATTCCGAAATGCCAAGTGGGGATTGGTCTGCTCATCAGGGTGCTCTCCTAAACTTCTGATGCTTCATGCAAGCCTTGTGCATTGATTGGAGCAAATAGCATTGAACTCCTGAGCTCTTAAATTATTTTTGGGTCTGGAGTTGATTTGGAGAGTGAAAAATGGGTGTCACAAGTGTCTCAAAGACACTGCCCGAGGTAATGGTGCTCGTTCCAGGCTGTGCAGGCACTGGGGTGAGCAGCACCTCCCTGCTAACAGGGCTGTTGCACAAGGAATGGATGGATATCCTGGGGGGTTCCTGGCTTTGTGCTGCTCTCCAGCTTTTTGTTCACATTTTTGAAAAACGGATGGTCAGAATTCTCAGAGCAATTTGATTTAAAGAAGAAACGTTGAGCTGAAGGAATTAAAAAACCCCCGATCTAAACACATCAGAGGATTGGCTGATCTGAGGCTGGTGTCTGTACCATGTCACACTCTCTTACTCCTGTCAGTCAGGGATCTTTTTATATGTGTATGAATTTTCTGAGACAGACCTTGCAGTCTAAGGCTGAGACATCTTCCTACATACTTCAGGCTGTTCCAGGAGTCTGCTTGAGGTGCTGTTCCCTCTTTCCTATTTCACAGCCACGCTGCTGCATCCCTTCTGATCAGGCAGGGAATTGAGGCTTCGGACTCACTCCTCCGAGGAGAATCCTGGAGTTACCTGAGAAAATGCTGCTGTGTCCGAGCAGCTGGCGAGGGCAGGCAGAGCTGCCAGAGGAGGAGAGGTGTGACTGTCTGAAGCAGTGGGGAGGAGGGTGCACACCCTGACCAGGGAGGCTGTGGGGAGCCGGATCCTCCGTTCCTGGCTGTGATTTGGTGTGAAAGGTTCGGCTCCAGGCTGCTGAGCTCCCCGGCCCAGCAGGGTGGCACGAGCAGTTGCTCGCGTGAGACCTTTCTTGGTTTCTGTCCTGACCTGATGTGTCGTGTTCTGGAGACGATGGTTTTATAAAGATGTTCTTGGGTGGTGAGTGAAGTGCTCTGATATATATTCCCCCAAGTCCTGTGGAGTGTTATTTTTCTGTACTTCTTAGGTGAAAAAGAAGAAGCTGGCAACTGTGTAGGAGGCTGTTGCTTTGACTGGTGTACACAAGCATTAAAAATGATGAATCTGGGGGTTTTATCTGGGATTTTTTATCTATTTTTTTTTAACTCTTTGAGCTCTTTGCATGCAGGTAGAAAAATAAAACCTGAGGTATGGTCAATGCCTTTGTCCCAGGAGAAATGCTGAGTGTCAGGGGAGCGTGGGCTATGGGCTACAGCATTCCCAGTTGTGGCTTGGGGCTACAGCATTCCCAAATGTGTCCTCTCGTGCGTTTCCCACCGTGTGGGGCCCGGAGCAGTTATCTGAAACAGTAGTAATGTAAATTGAATGAGCAGTCCAGTTAAATAAGTAATGAAGTTAGCAGGGTGCCTAATTAAATTAAATTCAAAATTATGTATGGATGATGCCTTTCTAATAATTGCTGTAGGTTTGTCTTGGAGGAACTCCACACTGCCCTCTTGGATGGAGCTTTCCCTTTCCCAGGTGAATGTTGGTACCACAGGTAGATGTGTTTTACACTTCAGTTTGCTTTGGCTCCTCCCTGATGCTCTTGTGACCGCTGCAGTGTTGCTGTTTTCTGTTTTGCTGAGATGTGTGGAGGCAGTTTGGGTGATAACAGTCTCTGCTGCTTATCTGATGGTTTTTTACACTCCTACAGAGGGTTTCTGATTTGCTCCTAGACCAGCCTTGGTGCTCTTTCCTTGGTCCCTGTGCCCCACTGATGTCCTTGTAGGGACTGTCCCCTGTCCTTCCCATCCCTGTGGTGCCTGGCAAGTTGCTCTTGTTTCCACAAAGCAGGATGGCACATCTGGTAACCCTGGGCACAACGATTTAGCCCATTTCTTTATTTGAAAATAATCTTTTAATTTCCATCCTTCTGGGCTCCTTTCGAACAGCAGCACTTTGAAGGTGTGTGTCACTTTGGGGATAAACATTAAGCTGAGGCCGAAGAACAATTTTGGAGTGAGGGAAAGCTGCTGAAATTAAAGACACTTGAGAAGATGCAGCCATCACAGCCACCAGAGGGAATTCTCCTCTCTCCAGACAGCACGTTGAGAGCAGTCTCCTGTCCTGGGCATGGTCAGGCACTCACTGCATTTTGGAGATGGGTTGTCAAGGCAGAGCTGGCTCTGGCTGGCAATTACTGACCTTTGAGGTAATGTGTCCTTAATAGAAGGATGTGAGTACATCAGAGGAAGAATTGTCATTGTCATTATCATCTTTTCACCTCCTTTTGAGAAGGGCAGGCCTGTTAAAGGGCCTCTGCTCCAGCAGAACTGGTCCTGCCCCTCCAGGAGATGACTGCTGACTTTTCTGAAGGCGGGAGTAGATGTGGGGAGGAGAGGGAGCCCAAATGGCCAGAGCTCCGGTGCTGCTTTTTGAATTCCCCCCCTGCCCTGCTGTTCATTTTGCACCAGGGTTTATGTGCTAAGTCCCAGCTGGTGTCTTCAGGCCAAGCTTGCCTGATGCAGGGGCTGTGCTCCTGGGGACCCACAGCTGGCAGAGTGTTTTGGGCAGGGAGACTGTTCTGCATGGAGCAATAAATGCTCTGCAGAGAGGCGCCTGGGACAGCAGCTACGGTGATGAATTACAGAAGATTTTTGTCACGTTCAGGGCAGTCTGATTCTTCCTTGTTGATGGTTTCCTTGGGAAAACCTCCAGGTGATGAACAGCAGGATCGTGCAACCACTTTTTTCTCCAGGAATGGCAAATGTTTTGCAGTGCTTCCCCTGTGCTGCTTCATCAGAGAATCTGGAGGTCCTTTGCAAGCCTTTAATTAGTCCTTGATTGGCCTTGGCACCTCCATGCCCAGCACTCCTGTGACAGAGCAGCAGGACTGGAGACCCTTGTAACCCCTCCATCTCCCACGTGGGAGTGTGGAAGTAGAGGGATCTTGTCTGGAGTCCTTGTGGAGCCAGAGAAGTTCAGTAAACCACAGGGTGTAGTGACGGATGTAACGAAGTGATTTGCATGGGTGCAGTGACCTGAGCAGGGCTCTGCACATTTCATGCACAGTTGCGTTAAAGGGATGCTGATCATTTTCAGCATGACCTGCTAATTATCAGAGCAGATGAAAGCCTTTTTTTTTTTCTCCCCTCTTTAAATCCTCCTCCCCCTACATGTTCTCTTCTTCTCCCTGCTCCTTCCCCAAGCCCTTATCTAAGCTAATCAACATGACACAAACAGCCAAAAAAGCAGGATTCTTACAGCAGCTATTAACTAGAAAGGAGGCAGCAGGCGTCTGGAGCCCCTCGGGAGGGACTTGCCTGGTATAACCCATTGCTTTTAGCAGCCAGAGTGAGAGCTG
Organism: Melanocharis versteri; assembly: GCA_013397845.1. Lineage (NCBI taxonomy): Eukaryota > Metazoa > Chordata > Aves > Passeriformes > Melanocharitidae > Melanocharis > Melanocharis versteri. Next base: position 483,458 of record VZTG01009063.1, on the reverse strand, counting down.
CAGAGTCAGAACAGAAAAGCTTTAAGCTCCTTTCTTTTGAGGTCCTATTACCCAGTGACCTGTATGCTATGATGTAGATTTTTAAGAAGAGCCAGGTGTGGAATTTCAGTGGCGATGAGGGGCTTCCCAGGTACCTGATACATTCCTGATTAAATATAAATTAATATCAATAGCTGTATATATTTTTGGGTAAGTTTTCAAAAAGTTTGAGACATATGGCTATGTCCTTCAAGGAGAGTCCTTCCATCCCAGATGTCTGTTTATTGTTGATACAGCGTCCCTCAGCAGCAGAACACACAGCTAGGGGAGGGTTATTTTAATCTGGTGAAGTAGTTTCTGTGATTGCATCAAGCTGGACACAAGTTTGTTTTCTCCCATATTTCAAGCATTTGTTTTATCTAGAGCTGTGGGAGGGATTTTCCATCATCCTCTGCTCTGTGCTAGATGAATATTTAAAAGTTGTGCTTGTGGTGATAACGGAGTTGGCTGAGACAGAGGACAGACGTGTCTTAGGAATTTCAGCTGTGGTGGTACGCTGGAGGGAGGCCGAGCAAATGGACACGATGTTTAAATAGTGTGTCCTGAGTTGCTTTAATTCGGTTCTTATTTTGTAAGCCGTTGGCTGGGTTTTCTGTCCTTCCAGAAATCAGCAGCTTCTTATGAAATATGGAGCTGTTTAAAAACAGACAGCAGCTGCTCCATCCTTGCGTCAGCACGGACTCGGCAGAAGGAAGGGGAATGGTAGACGGTTGTTTAGCTGTGATATTCTTCCCTTCATTGCTGTTGTCATATTGTGTTAACAGAAGGTCTGATCAAATATACACCAGGAAAGTAAGACTTAATGTTTCTTTGTTCTCCTGGAATGGTGTTGGGAGGGGAGTGGGGGAATGTTTGAATGAGACTTTTATTTATGTGGTTCAGATAGCTCAGCATTGCCTGTGTCGGTAGATATGTTGTTCTGCTCTTGTTTCTTAGACTGCTTGCTGTATTTTTAGCTGGGAAAAGTCTTTACTTTGTTTGTACAAAACCTCTGCTATGTGGTATGGAAACTTGGGGGGAGGGGGTGGTGTGAGTATTTAACACAGAGAGTATGATCTATTCACACTGACTTCCTAACTTGTTTTAAACTCTTCTCTAAAGAAAAAAAATCTCAGCCAGATTCTTTAAAAAATAAAATGAAAAATGAGGAACATTGTTGCACAAGAACTGGAAAGAACCCAAATAGTTTGCTTACTGTTAAAATTGCGACATGACTGGAAACATTTGGTAAAGAAAAATTAATTGCATGGTGTATTTGTGGTTTCCTGTTGAATCTCAATTTCTAGAGGAGGTTGAAAATCCCATGGATGTTTCCTCAGATTACTAGATAGCATTATACCTTGTGTGCATGATGAAAGACCTTCAGTAAAGCGTGCCAGATATTCATGGCTTGCTATAAAAAGTCTCTCCCATCTGGAACATGACTGTTTTCTCCTTTTTAGTTGGATGATTTGAGCAGAGATAAACATGCAGGGAAATTTAGCTTGGTCCAATCTTACTCCACTGCCAATATGGACTTCCTTGCAGTCTGGGAGTCACCCGAAGAAGGGTGTTCCTGTGGTCATTAGTCCTCAGACAGAACTTTTAATGAGCTTTGAAGCCACGGGCAGGGGTGGCTGGTGAGGGAGGAGGGCTGAGCAGTTGTCATTCAGCAGAGGATGGGCTTGAATGTGGTTGGAGATCCGCTCTGGGTCATCTCTCATCATTCGCGAGTAATGATCTTGTGCACGCTGAGCTGCAAAGCCAGAGCTTGGGGGAAAATCAGATGGGAGAACTACCAGGGCTGTTTGGAGTCCCCCTCCAGCTGCCCTTTGAGAGGTCCCACCATGGCCAGTCACAAAGCCCCTTCCAGGCAGAGCTGGAGCTCCTTTAGAGGAGCACCTGGTTGTGTCACGCGTAGGAGGGAATGGGTGGACAGGTAGGGTGGTGAATGCTGGGGCAGGTTGCTGAGGAACGTGGTGGTTCCCATGTCTGGAGGCTTGGGGAGCATCTGAGAGCTGCTGGGTGAAACCCTGAGCTGGAGACATCTGGCCAGGGGTCAGATCAGAGCATCACATTGGCCCCCAGCCCCTGCTCTGCCTGCTCGTTTGGTCACGCAGAAGATGTTTGTGTATGCAAAAGTGGAACTCGTGATGACACAGGGCTTAAGGTTGTGAAATCTTTGAGGCTCTTCTGGGTATTCCTGTGGGAAGGGAAGAGTTATCCCTCAGATAATTTCCATGGGGAAATAGTTAATCTCATAAACACCAGAGGTTGTTTTCTAAAGGAAGGCAGGGCTGTGGGGGAGCGTGGTTAACCATATAGAGTGAAGACAGGCTAAAACTCATAAAGGAAAAATGTATGTGGGAGTTTATAGATGTATATGAGTGTATTAGAACTTCAGTCTGAGATCACTGACTGAGATTAAAATGAGCTGCTGTGGAGCTACACCACTTACAGAGAGCTGAGAGCCATTTTTTGAGATGGATGGTGGCCCCACAACTTGATGACTGAGAACATGCACAGTTGTTTAAAGTCTGCTTCTTTAAAGTGCTGGGTTTTTTGGTGTAGTTTGAAATAATGAAAAACTTATTTTAGAATTAATGCTCATCCAACTTCCTGAAAATTCCCATCCAGTTTTAAATGTCTGTGTTCACTCTCAGACTGTTGGGAGTTAAATTTTCCTCTTGACTCGATTGTGGAAATGGTCTTCGTTTATCGTTTCCCAATTTAGCTCCCGTATTAAAATTATAACAAGGCTGGGATTTATTTTTGTCTTGTGTACATTTATCTCCTGTGTATCCTTGTGTCTATTATTAGTCCTGCTCCTTTGCTAAATGGATTGGCCGGGTTCTTGGGGACAAAACATTGAGGCATATGACTAGTCTGCAATACCCCTCAGCCACCCGGCTCTGCAGTATTCATAGTGCCTGGGTTTACCCAGGGTTTGTCACAGCTTATTTGAAATGCTGAGGGTGCAGTGGGCAGAGCCAGCAGATAGGAGATCTTAAATGGCACATCAATTTGTAAGTGAAAGGAGGGAGGAGGTGGACGTGGAGGGGAAGCTCCAGCTGAGAACAAACAGATAACAGTGGTGTGTGTTTGGGAAGCAGCTGAGTTGCCTGGCCTGGGTACGGCCCCCTTGTTTAGATTTTTTTATTTGGACTTTTTTTTTTTTTTTCCTGACAGGATATTTCTGTTTCAGGCTGAAAATCAGGAAATGTTGAATCCTCTGGAAGAGGACTGGTGTGGTGGTTGGATGGCTATGAACTTACCCTTTCCTGAGTTAAGAAACAAGATTTACATAGGTTCCAGCCATGTTTCAAAATCCCCGTGACTTCTGCCAGTCGGTGGCTGAACACTTGGCCTCCAATTTCTACCTGACTTCTTGGCTTGCAGAAGAGTGATTTGTGTTTCTGCTGATCTTTCCTCCTGGTTCCACATCCAGTCTGAGCTAGCTGGGTTTTTTTTGGTTTTTCAGGGATTTGCATTGTTTTATAACTTAGCTGTTGAGTATCTTAACCATGTTCTTGCTTTGCTTGTAGGGTCTGTTTGTCCATGTGGCCTCTTCCATGTCTGCAGCTCTTTCCCCAGTCTTAGGAAGATCCTCAGGGCTCTGCACACTGTGTTGTTTTACCTTTCAGAGGTCTAGTTTTTGATGCTTTTAAATTATTTTTTTTTAATTGCCTAGGCAGTGCCTTTGGCAAGGACGTGGTCCAGAACTCACAGAAACTCTTACTGGAGTATAGCATGGCTTGGGATGAGATTCTTGATTTGGTTTTTTTACCTTCTATTTTGTTTCTCTAAAAGATGTGATGAACTATTTCCCTACTCTGATTTGTTGGATTTATTTTTTTTTTTCCTTTCTCTGCTGTCTATGGGATGTACTCTGCTACTGGACTTCTTGATCCAGTTGGAGAGGCATTGCCTAGTAATGCCAGCTTTTGCACAGATCCTTGAATGAGTCGTCTTTTTCCACCTCCTCCCTTCTTTGTGTTCTTCATCCAACATCCTTTGGTTCCTACGTACGTGCCACATGCTTCCTTTGTTTTGCCTGTGTTAACAGAATTTTCTGACGTTGGAGCCTGTTCCGAAGGATGTGGCTTGGCCCTTGCAGAGCTTTTTCTCTGCTGCAGGCTCCTCTGGTAGAGGCAGGTGTGCCCAGTGTGTAATTGTACCTGGGATGGGTGTGTTTTTTGGAGGCTCTGGCTTGTGGAGCAGGGGATGGTTTAGCCCTGTCCATGCAGCTGTGGGTGTAGGAGACTTGGAGCTGCAGGGTGGGATCAGCACGCAGGACTGAGTTGCCTGAAGGATTTGTTACTGTGGCCACAGAATTGCTTGGCAGGTGGAGGAGAGTTGATCAAACAAACCTGCTTCCACCAATTGTCCAGCTTTTGTATTTCTTTTGGGGATTTTTTTTTTTTTTTTTAATTTCATGGACTTTAAAGCATGCGTGATTGAACAGCTTAATTAGCTGTGGGAACTGGAGATAACTTACTGGGATTTTCTGCAAACCTCACTGCCCTTTTCATGTTTCTGGCACAGCAGAGTTGCTGTGAGCAAGCAGGCAGGAGTGCCCGAGAATGTGGCCCAGGTAAGATGTTATCACCTGAGCAGAGATCAAAGTGCCTGTGCAGGTGACTCTGGTGTGTAGGCTGGCTGTTTGCTGGTGGGAACCTGTCCCTGATCTGGCACCCCCACATGGGCAGGCTGCTCGTGGAGCCAGGGTGCACATTGGGCACATTGCTAATCTTTGGGTCATCTACTCTTCCACCTGACACCTCAAACTATTTCAGAGGCTGTGGAACTGGTTACAGGAGGAATACCAGCAGTGTTGTTAAAGTTAGAGGAGCTTTATGGAAACCTGGAGGTTTGTCATGGCCTGCCAGCACGTTTTCAGAGGTTGCTAACGGGTGATATTTCAGCTTGTAATCCTGCTCGCCCTGCAGGGAATGGGTGAATAGAGGCTCCTCGTGACTTTGCAGAGGCTGGCATTCAGCCCAAGTTCTTCTCCTGCTCCTGTCAGGAAAATCATCATGTCTGGATCCCTTGGCATGGCTGAGCATGTGCTTTCCAGGCCATGGGAGCCACCTGAGAGCTGGTACAGGAGCTGTAAGTGGCTCCTTGTCCAGGGAGAGCAGGAGAAGTGAAGACCCACCTCGGAATAATGGAGGTTATAACAACAACGTTCTGGCTTGTGTTTCCAGCTTTATTAGCAGTCATCAAAATTGATTTTCTAATGTATTTTTCTTGTGCTCGAAGTGATTTTCTGTGGTCAAATCTGCCGCCTTGTTTTGTCCCTGTGCATGAATGGATTGCATTTAGAGCTGGCTTCCAAGCTGCAGAGTCTGCTTCATCCTGACACCCAGCACTGAACACACCCTGGCCGTGCAGTCTGTCCAGAGGCTGTACATGATCAAGCCCACTCTTAATCGGTCTGGAATTGTTAAAGGTCAAGGATATTATTGCAGAAGGTTCATTAAAAAAAACCCAACAACATTCTGTGAGAGGTGCTGGTGGTTATTTCCTTTAAGTCCTTAGATTTGGGGTTTGAGAGGAAAACTTATTAAATGATGTCTTAAAGCTGAATAAAGAAGTCGGTATTGAATGTTTTAATGTCTTACAGATGCTGTGGGGTTGTGGGGTTTTATTTTAAATTTAACAATGGGAGTTGGAGTGGCTCCAGCACTGTAAAGAATAGTCTGTTTAATTAAGGGTTTAAGCTGGAAGAGCGTGTGTAGTGTGATGCCATTTTAAAGTTTCAGCAGGGTTTTGTAGTTGTTATTCCCCGTCTTGCATCATCCATCTGTGTGTCTGGGGTCATGGTGGGGATGGGTGTTCCTTACCCAGGGAATGGAGGTTGGTCTGTGTCAGAGTAGTAAGGTTTCTCCAGATGTTTTAGCCCTGACTTTACAATTTTCTCTTTCTTGTGGCTCCTGATGCCCACCTTAAGGTGCTGTCTTTGCAGGCACGTGTGCATGGTGTGTTACACACAGGAGGAAATATCAGCTTTGGTTTTCCCTAATAGTTTGGGGCTTTTCTTCAGGCTGGGGAGAGGGTGTTTTGTAGTCTTAGAGATCATCTTGGTAATAGCAAATTGGGATGGAGGCAGATTTTGGGGCGAGGGGCCGGAGATTGGGATCAAGTGCAGTCTGCCCAGGAAGGCATCCTGAGACACACTGAGGTTTCACTGGAATAAAGGAGCAGGAGATAGAGCTGTGTGTGTGGCATTCAGCAGAGCAGGGCTGAGTCCCATCCCCATGGAAGTTCTTAGGGTCCTCTGTGGCTTGTTCACCTGTAATTTACTGAGGCGGAAGCCAGAAAATTTGCCATTAAAAAGAGACTAAATTATTGTTCTCACCTAGAAAGCAATAGGTGAGATCAATAATTTATTCATGTGACCCTGAGTCCTCGTGTGAAAAAACAACATTAAGAGATTTGAGGTTGGCATCTCTTAACTTCAGCCCGTTCTGAGCTCATGGGATCCAGGTAGATGCTCCACGACAGGTCTGGTTTTCTCCCCCCTCGTGTGTGGCTCTGCTTGGCTCTGTGGTAGCACAACGTGTATTTAATTATCAGCAGCAACAGCTGCTGCTTTTGGCCATCCTGCACTCTTTGGTACAGGAACCAGCATCTGCCAGGGTGTGCTGCATCCTGGTTTGTGCTAAGATGATTGCTGACTTTTTTTTTTTTTTTTACTGTGGGAATTAGGCTCTTCTGTGGCATTAGGAATTGTAGCCTTGTATCAAAGGCTGAGCAGCTGTGAGCCTGGCATGTACCAAGGAACCTTTATGGTTTGCATTTAGTCTCTCCTGGTATGTTTATTCCCATAAAATAATTAATTGAACTAGAGCTCCAAGCGGTGTTATCACCTTTGGACATTAGAAAATCATAATCATGCTCTGCAACTTAATGAGATTTAGAAAGAAATGTTCGTTTTTTGTTTGCCTTCTGGTTTTGAGTGTTAAAGACTCCCAGGGGTTGTGCATTGAAGCCTTTCCTGGAGATCACGAGGGCAGTGAGCTGCTGTGTGCAGAGGGCTGGCCATGGAGAGCCACCAGTGCAGAGCAGGAGTTTTTGGGTTTCCCAGAGTTCTTGCCAGAAGTGGAGCTGGATTGTGAGCACTGGCAGCACTGTTTTGAGAACCAAGCATGAAGAATGGAGCAAACTGTGGTTTTTTGTGGTGGCCTTGGCTCTGCTGTTTTTCAGTTTTCCCTTTAATTTCTATTGTTTTCTTTGCTTGTTTGCTAACTTGCAAAATTCAACAAATTGCAGAGGATCTCCCAGCCCTTGGGGTGAGTTTTCCTCGGGGCTGCACTGAGCCAGCACACGGCAGTGGCACTCGCTGAGCTCATGCTCAGAGGTGTAAATGCAACCGGGACCTGCTGGCCTTCAGGTGGTCAGGGTCTGTGCCAGGGTGTGGAGATGGTGAGGTCATGCTGGACAGACTGTGTGTGTAGTCAGGGTAAATATTAACTTCACATGATCTTGGGAGCTGCTGCGTGTGTGTGTGTTAGCTGCTCATTTCAGTGGGATTTGGTTGAAACTCAATCATAAGGCTCCCTAACTTCATCAGTCTTCCTACACCACTGACATTAATGATGGCTTGGGTGTCTTTTCCTCTTCTGTTTGAGTTTTGTTGCTGTTTCTCAATCTCGCTGGGATGTGTTACTGCTTTTAACTCGTTCAGCTTCAGAATAAGCCCAAAGCCTGTGGGCAGGTTACCCTACACTGCCACAGGGGCACAGGGCATCTCGAGTGCAGCTGGTTCTCCAGGACATCCCTGCAATGCTATCCCCAAAGGACGCATGAATTCACCCGGCATTTGGTGAGAGAGGATTTGTACAGCATCTTGCTTCCCTGCAGCTCTGCATCTCACACCCGGAGCCCCACCAGGCTGCTCACAGCTCGCCCGGGAGGGCAGTGACAGAACCACACGCACAAAGTGTTATTTTGTGGTCTGTTTCCTCTCGGGCCCGGCGAGCTGGGGGAGAACCTCGCACGCAGCTTGCTGGAGCCAACGAGCAGAGCAAATGTACCTGCTGAGTGACAGACTGAAACGAACCCGGAAAAGCCCAGATGGGGTTGTGGCAGTTACTGCAGATGCTGTGTCTGTGACAAATCAACAAATCCGGTAGATGGGAAACGATTCCTGCGTGCTGTCCCTGGGAAGAGGAGCATCCCCTGCTCCGCCGCCCGGTGACCCTGGACCGTTCATCTGGGCGATGCCTGCTGGCGCTGCAGGAGGGAAACGGTTAAGGGAGGAGAGGTTGTCAAGTTGGGTTAGGCATCAGATAGCTAATATTTTAGAGGTTTTTCGGAGCTAAGCTATAAAAAGGCCGTAGCAGTATTTCAACTCGCCCATTGTCTGCTGGAAGCCAGCCAGCGTTGCCATGCCGACGAGGAATTATTACTTGCTGCCAGAGCTGGAGGGAAAAGCTCATACTTTTGGCTTCAAAACAGGAGGGGTGGACTTATGTAATCCACTGTGTTTATAGGCTGAGACTGGCAGGAGCATTGAGAAATAATTACAGGCTTTCCATTTCATTTCCAGATTGGTTTTAAGGCTGTGTGGCCTCGCTTTATTTATTTATTTTGAAGTTGAGAGGGTGGCTGCTAAAGATGCAGGAGGTGATGTGGGGATGCTGCTAGGTAAGTACCCCCCACCTCCCTCCCCCGGCTGGCTGGGCGGCTTTTGTTTTGGTGGCGTTTTGTGTGGAGAACTAAACTAGGCCACAGCAGAAAGAAGTTGCTTTGAAAAACTGGGACTTGGCCCGGCGACACAGAAACAGTGTTTAACGCTGGAGGCTGAGCACACACTCCTGCCGTTGCCCGGCCGCTTGCCGGTGGAGGTGAAGTGCGAGGTTTTGTGAGCCCCTGCTGCTTTCTGAGGTGATTTCATCCCTCCAGCCCTCCTCGGCGGGGAGAGTGGAATTTTCGGGGGAGGGTAGCGACAAGGAAAAAGGAGGGAAAAAGTTTGGAAATTTTTTTTTCCCCCGGGCGTCTCGGTCTCACGCGTTGCTCCGTCGGCTGGAGAGGGGATTTGTCAGTGCGATCAAAGCAGTTTTGCTGATGTTTCGTGCTTTTGAGAGGTGAATTGCAAAGTTTAGCCTGTAATTGATGTGGGTTTGTTCATCCCGGGAGCAGTCAGCAGATGATGCTGTAATTTGGGTTTGCCTGAAAAGCAGCACTCGGTGTGTTTTGACTTCGGTCAGGCCAGTGGGAGTTTGCAGCTGCTGTTCTGGTGCTGGCTGTCGCATACAGGGAGTTATTGCTGGAGAACTCTCCTGCAGAACTTTGAGGACGGGTGGTTTTGCTGGTTCTGAGGATCGTGGTCCTGTAATCCTGGGGAAGACACTTCTGGCGTGATGGGGGTTCCAGGAGAGATGGTGGGATGGGGCTTTTGCTGGACAGGAGGGCTGTGCTGGGGCAGAGTCAGAGCTGGAGTGAGCTGTGCTGCTCCTCGTCGTGCTCAGTTCTCCTTCAGTAAATGAGAGTCTTGCAACTGTGACTTCTTAAATCTCTTTAACGTTGGGTGTAAAGCTCCGAAGAGTGAACGAAGCCAATTTTCAGAGGGGATGGAGGAGAATGCTTTGATATGCTGCAGACTTGCTGCGGAGGTTACAAAGGTGTATGGAAGCTGCAGTGTGCTGTGATGTTTTTTAAAGTTTTCTTTCATTGCACAGTGTCCTGCTAATGAGTTACGTTCCCAGTCCATGCTAATCTGCCTTCTTGCCACTGTTGTATGGGGTGTACAGGTGAAATATCCCTACTGCTGTGCCAGACTGCTCTTGAGAGTGGCCTCCAGTGTTGTCCAGCACTTGTGACTCAGAGATCCTGCACTTCTTAGGGATGGCTGCAGTCCCATATGAACATATTTGGGCCCTGTCTTGAAACACAGGGGTTCCTCAGTGGAACTGATGTACACAACAGCTTGTTGAATGCACACTGCAGAAATAAACCGCTTTTTCCACAGTTTCCCACAGTTATGGGCAAAAACTTGGGAGAGTGGTGACATGCTTTCAGTGGGGAAACGTCCCTTGAAACAGCAGGTTTGCCTGCTGTTATCAGAGACGCATGGGTGTGTTACACAAAATAATTCAATCATTTAATGATCCATAATACTGCTCTAACTCCTACCACAGATGCTGTTGGATTCAATGCAAGTTGGATTTGTTACTGCAGGGGTTTTGGGGTTTTTTTTTTCCTTTCTCTGGGATTCATGCCAGGATGAACTGTATGTTCTGTTCTTAAGAGCTATGAGTAATGTATGTGTGAATCTATAACATAAGTAATACGAGTATATAAAATGTGTGAGTATGCAGGATCTGTGTATCCTGCGCCTGCAGAGCACCGCACACATGCTCCGTGTGCGTTCTGAAATGGGCTGTGATACATGTCTGGGCAAAATTAATGACATGCCTTGGAGTTACTGCTCGCTGCAGAGCCCTGTCTGATGGCCTCATCCCAGAGAACTGAGCTGAAATCCCAGTCACAGCCACGCTTTGGCTGCTTAATTGCCCTTTTGGAGGAGTTACAAATCAGAGCTGGAAGTCCCTCCCTGCACCTTAACGGAAGCCAGCATTAACGGAGATGAGAGGGATGCTTGCACTGCAGCCAGATGTGTTCAGCCAGATGTGTTCCCCGGGGTTGGTAGAGCAGTGGGGTGTTGTGGGGTGCTTGGGGGTCTGTGCCTTGGAGCAGGGAGTGCTGGGGGTCCCTCTCTGCATCACCCCAGGTGGATGCTGCTCCAGGAGCTGCTGTACGAGTGATGAACTCCAAGGCAAGCCTGCTGCTTTTAGTAGGATTTTTTAAAATTTTTTTATTATTATTTTTCAGATGAATAAAATGGGCTTTCACTCATAAATTATTTTTCTTATGTGAAAAATGAGAAGGTGGCAAGTGGCCAATTTCCCCGCCTCCCTCTTCCCAGCTCCGATGAGGTCATTGCCTCTTAAAGTTTATACCACGCACTGTGAGACATGGCTGGAGGAGCAAGGAGGCAACAAATGGCTCTCTCGGAGCGGGTGGGAGTGATGGCAGCCCATCCCTGAAATGTTAGTGAGCCGTAAGTGATACCTGGGCAGGCAGAGCGGGGAGGGGGCTGGTACAGATCCCTGGGAAAGCCTTCCAGGACCAGATCCATGTGGGAGGGGAGTGCCCTGGTCGCTTCCCAGTCCCTGCTATGCTCCAGGTACAGGGCACAGCAGGAGCTGGGGTACTTTGGGTGCAGCTCCACGGGGTGGTCGTGCTGTTTGGTGGGCTGCCAGGTGGAAGGAGACTGGGCATGTGCTTCGGTGAAATGGGATCAGCAGCAGTCCTGGCATTCCTTGTCTGAGCTTGCTCTTGTGTCCATTTACTTTTCCTCGGGAATTTCCTCAGCGCCGTTTTTGCAATGGGGTTGCGAAAGTTCGTGACCCAATGAAGGATCTCTCCAAGACCTTTGTGTCGCTGGCTGAGTGGCTGCCTGGAGAAGCTGTTTTTCTTTTCCCTTGAACTCCATGCTGAGCTGTGTGTGGATTCCTGAGCTATTGTTTTCTTCTTGTGTGTCCCCCCTGCCATCCCATGGTGGAAGTGATACGGAAACAGGGCTGCCCAGCCCATGAGGTGGTCCCTGGGGCTTTCCTACCTGCTGCAGCCCAGGAGGGTGGGTTTGGAGAGCTGTACCCTCCTCCCCGAGCCTCCATTGGGGTGCTTGGGGCCAGTGGCCTGCATTGTCTGTGGTTTTCAGGTGCAGAATTGGCCTGAAACCACTATTTCATAGGTGCCGTAATTGACTATTGAAATGGCAGAGCTTATTTATTGCCTGCTGCCTTTGCTGTGGCTCTGATTTTGGCTGGTGTTGGCTGTACCTTCTGAGGTGGTCAGGGAGAGGATTCTTATTGTTTCCCAGCCCTGTCGTTGCTCTGTGCAGGTGTGATGGGCTGCAGAAGTGCAGTTGGGAGTCAGTGAGGGAGGGAACTTTGGGAGGGGTCCTACGTGCCGCTGTGCTTTTAGGCACAAACTTAATTAAACCCGACCTATATTAAACTGGCTCTTCCATTGCAGCCTGTCTGTTCCCTGGAGAACATTGAAGCCTCCTGTTACTTCCAGCTGCTCTTGTGCTGCTGCACCCCAGCGATATCTTCTGTTCACCAATTCTTTGTCTTTTCGCTTCTCCTTAGCAGCCTCGTGGATTTTTTTTCCCCCTGTCGACACAATACAATCACTCCTTGTTAGCCTATCTTGCTCTTTCCTCTTTCAAGGAAGGGAAGGAGCAGGGGAACCAGATCTGATAATTCCAGTGAGTAGAACTGTTCCCCTGAGCCCTTTATAAAGAAATAAAAAGGCTCTCCTTCTCTCTGCTTCTCTTTGAGTACAAGCACTTTACCCTCTTGGATTCCCTGCAGGCTCCTCATACTGCTAAAATTGAAACATCAAGATGTCTGAGGCAGCAGGAATTACCATCAGTGTTTTGACACCTGGAGGTACAATTTCTATTAGCTTTTATATAAAAACAACACCAGTTTTGCCAACAGAGTTCTTGTTAAATAATGCATGAAGACCCTACTCCTGACAGTTGGTATTTTTCTTTCACTTTCCTGGACTCTTGGGTAATGGCTTAATTTTTGTGACCATTGGGGAAAATGATGCACACTCTCACACATGGAAATATGTATGTGGACACATGTGCTTAACTCCCAGGCAAAGAGTCAATTACTCCATTTGCTAATTAATGTGGGGAGATAGGGGAAAGCAATTTGAGGTTGGTCTGTTGAGCAGGCTTGGATCATTGTTTTATTTTTTTGGAAGCAGCAGAACACAGTCCTCCTGAGAGCTTTGATGGGAAATAAGACTGTTTCTGGGTGATCTGAGAGGCCCTGGGAGGGTCTGCATGCTCCCAGGCAGAGATGAGCACAGGGGTCATCAGGAACAAAAATAGGAAACTTGTGGTTTTGCCTGAATGGTGCTTGGCATGGAGCATATGCTCTGTGCTCACTTTTGGGGGAAATGAAGTGAAACAGAAGGGCACAGCATGTGGATGTGACTGCTAATAGTGAGAATCAAAGTACAGTTTTGACATTTCTAACCTAATAAGTGGTGCTGTGTGCGAGAGCCTGCTTATTTTCCTTTTTCACCATGAGATGCTTTGACAGAGGAGTAAAGTCCCATTTTGACATTTCTGTCATTTTAACTAAAGAGAGAGATTACAGTAAATTGGATTAAGTGAAAATCTTCTTCAGATGTTTGTGGTTTGGGCTGATTTATGGATAGATGTCATTTGAACGTCATTCTGCATTTTTTAAGCATCTGCTTGATGGTTGCTTTAATGCTGTTTCTGCAAATAGTCCACGCAGAGGAGGGAAGGCTGAGCAAGCAGCAGCACCCCGTGACAGAGCTAATGCTGGTGTGTGGCATGGGGACAGCAAAACACTGTCCTTCTCACGCTCCTGGACTCGCAGTGCCAGATTCCGTAACGGGTGCTTGCTCCTCATTTGAGTTCCTGCTATTAAACTTCGTTATCTTCTGCTGAAAGTCATTTAAACAGGCTTTTTAAAGTATTTTTCCCACCCTGGAGAGAGATGGTTCAGCGCACACATTCCTCACCGTGCTCTTGGCAGATCTGGGGTTGCCTGTTGCCCCGCGACCGGCGGTGACGTTCTTCTGGTTACGCTCATGCAGAGTCCTTCGCTCGCCGCGCGTGTGACTTTTCCAGGAACCCAAATATTCTCCAAAGCATGTGCTGGCTCTCTGACATTACCAACAGCATGTGAAAATACTTTGTCCATGCACGGATATTTCCAAAAGATAGTGTTGAAAGTTCTTCCATTAGACTTACAGCCTGAGACTTCTGAAATATATATGCCCTTCGTGGCTTCCTCCACCTAAGCTATTTAGAAGCTGCTGGTGCCATTTGGAAAGCTGCATAATCTCTTGTGGGTGATGATGTAATCAGCACTGTAATCAGATCTGCCGATGATGTCATTGCTGGAGTAGTCCAGCGTTCCCTGGTGTAGTGATTAGTGGGATGAGATTGAAGTGTCAGTGGTGATGGAAAGGGGGATGTGCCCAGCCTGGGAGGTGCAGGGCAGTTGGTGGCCAGCACTGCTCCTGGAGCTGCCTCTGCTCTGCGCCGAGCAAAGGCGGCGTGTGACTGGGGCTGGGAGTGACACTGTAAGAGTTGCCTTAATTCTCTCAAGGGGCCTGATGTCTTAGACTGTGTCTGTATTTATTTTTACTGTCCTGAGGCAGGAAGGCACTGCCCAGATGTAAGTTACAGAAAGGTGCCATCGAAAGCAGGATGTAATCCCAAAATTACAAATCCCATTACAAATCCCAGCTTCTTGGGGTGAGTCGGCTGGTGATGCTTCACCTCCTCCCTCCAAACTGAGCCCCACTGGTTTGATTTGCAGGGTCTCAGCACTGCCAGGGTTTTCTCGTGCTGCTGCTGACACCAGGACCGTGGTGTTTTGTTTTCTGCCTCTGCACCCACCTTGGTGCTTTGCATCATCCTGGCAGTTAACAGACAAGATTTTGCCTTTTGCCATGCGAGCATTTTGTGCCTTGCTAGTGACTCAAAGGGCAACTCTTAAAACATTTTCTATATTATTTTTCTTGATACGATTATTAGTGGGAGATCACACTACCGAGGGAAGATAAATTTGTAATCCTGCTTAATGGCTGATCTTATCCAGCTGAGTAACTCTCATTGCATAAGGGACAGTGACCTGAAATCTTTTTAAACCGTCGGACAGGATGCCTTTCCCTTCTCTACTTAGCACACATGGGTGTGATACAGACTTTAAATGGTTTAAAGTTTAACTGCTTTACTTTGAAATTTGAATACCTGCTGATAACTAACCTTTGGGTTGGTGTGTGAAAGAGAGCAGTGGTGCTGCAGGGTGTCAGTGACTTTAATGTATCAGTCCACGTGTTAAACTGCATCTCTTGCAGCCTGGTTTGCTCTTTGAGATTGCTAAACAGCATTTACAAAGGTTACCTGGCATGAATGACAGGAGGATGAAACAGAAGAGCTTGATCACAACCCTTCTCAGGCAGGTTCATGAGAGAGGCTGGGGTGGGAGCTCTGAGGGATGGCTCTGGCACTGGGGAAGAGCTCTGCTCCATCCCTCTCCATCACACTGCCACTGCTGGATACCAGCAGAGAGGGTAGGTGGGTGAGCAGGAGGGGAGGAAAAGCTGCTGCCTGTGAGCAGTGAAGAATTAAAAACATCTGCTCCAGCTGTGTGCCTCAGTGCTATTGTTTTTAACTTCTCTCAGTAAAGCCAGTGAGGAGCTGGCAGTGCATTTCCTGGCAGGGATCTTGTCTTGCTGGAGTTGAAGAGATATTTCCCTTCGTGCTCAGCTGGCCCTTTCTCCTCCCATCCCTCTCAGGCACGTAGCAGCCCCAGGTTGAGCTCAGGCGAGCCATTTGGTCTCTCCATGCTGGGGAGGATGGTGGAAGGGCACTTGTTAGGTTTTTTTTTTCCCCTCCATTCCCTGAGAAATGCTGTGTTGAATAACTTGGTGTCATGAGCTCCATCTAAAGATGTGAAGCTCGTTCTGTCACCTCACCTGTCTGCTTCAGAACTCCTTGCTGGACGAGGGAGCACAGGCTGCTTGTGTGTGAAGCCAAAGAGCAGGGCTGGGAATTGCTGCTGCCAAACATTGTCTCCTCTTTGTGGAGAAGCTCAACTTCATGGATCAAACCTGGGGCGTGCAGTTCCTGAATTCCCAGTTGCTCCAAGCTGGGAGCGGCTGGCACTGGATACAGCCTCAGGCTGCTGGGCAGTTTGCTCCAAGCTAAGCAAGCACCTGGGATGCCCTGTCTCCTCTCTGGATGCTGACCTGTTTGGGATGTTCGTGGCCCCGGGAGGTGGCTGGCCACGCTCAGGTTTGCAGCCTGCAAAGTGACCGAGCGAGGGTCGCCAGCTGCACTCGCAGCAGCTGGGATGTGCTGGCAGCCCTCTGCAAGAGCTGCTCCTGCATTTACCACAGGTGATATCCTGGTGACTGGCAGTGGGGAAGGAAAAAGGGGGTTTTTTCTCTCTGATGTGGGTGAATCAGTGCTGTCTGTGATGGATTCTCACTGCGACAGGCTCTAAATGGGAACTCCCAGGGGAAATTAGCCTGCAGCTTTTGCCTTTATTAAATATTCTCCAGTGCCATCCCAAAGGACCACTTTTTAGTGCTCCGCAATGTTTCATCAGTATTTTTAACATCACCTACGTGAAATACGGTCTATATTTACATTAAAACCTATGCACAAATAGTTAAGAAATGACAGATAGCATGTTCTGTTCTTCAGGTCTGTAACATGAGGGGGTCCTATACGTAGGTGTGGGAACCTCAGCTGATTATTCAGGAGAAATTGCAGATTATTACAAATTCTGATAGCTTACTTAGAGTTAGAGCTTATAATGATTGATTTAGCCATTTATCCCAACACCTATTTAATGACTGATTAAGCCTTTATAAACTATTTGTAACTTTTAAAATGGGACCTGATGTATTGTAGCTCCGTTAGCATCTAGCTAATAAAATAGGCTGTGGACCTGTAACGCTGATTTAGTTGACAGAAATTATATTTTAGGCCTTTCATGTGTTGAAGCATTAAGGACCTTGTTGCAGATAGTTCTTGGTGTATTTAAGGCACAGAAGTACAATCTGCTCCCTTGCTTCTGCCTGGTGTCTGTGGACACTGCCCTTGGGAGCAGCTCTGACAGAGCTCTCTGCATCCTGCTCTGTGTCCAGAAGTGTGCTGTCTTCTGAGTTTTCCTAGAATTTTGGAGTGGGTGGGGTTTGAAAGGACCTTAGAGATCATCTAGTTCCAGTCCCCTGCCCCCCATACCTTCCACGAGATCAGATTGCTCAACCTCCCCATCCAACCTGTCCTTAACTTTTAGCCAGAACCTAGAGGTAAATTCTGTACACAAGATTATCAAGACGGGCTTTTTTTAATCTGACTTCTTTGTATGTGTATAAAAGCATTTTTTTTTTCCGTGAACTGCTCAACTTTCCATTTGCTTGAGCTGTACAGAGCTGGCAGCTGGGATGAGCTGTGTAATGGGATATCTGAATCGCAGCAGGAAACCAGCTCCAGTTTAAGCAGACCTGATTTAAAAGCAGATTCAGTCAAACCAGTACAAACTCCTGCTCGGAGAAATTAGAACTGCTTTATGTCCGATTGATGGCACTTCTGCACAGGTCAGTAACTGCTGCTGAGGGATCCTCACGTGGGCACTGAGTAGAACCTCTCAAGCTCAGGTTGAGCAAGGTACATCCCTGATGCTCTGCACTTCTCACGGGGCTGTAGGAAGTCGGTAAAATTTGGCAAGGGCTGGCTTTTCCTCTGTCCCCACTCCTGCCTAGTGGGTGACTTTCTGCTCACATGGTTCAGTGGTTTTGGTGCCTGGTGTATGTTTGAATGGTAATGCTGCGCTTTTCCTTGGCAGCCTGAGCTTGTAGGACTTGGAAATATTGTGGCAAGGCTGATGATGCAAATGAGCACATGGGGACGTGGGAATGGTCCTGCCCTGTGGGTGGCTGATGTAAAAACAAAACTGGGAAGCCTTTTCCAGGCTTGGGCTGGGGAGCAGGGAGGTGGTTTTGGGGAAGGCTGCAATTAATATTTCTCTTTCCATGTTGTTAAACAGTTCAGCATTCGTTTCTTTACCTCTAGCATCTGCCTGCAAGATTTGTGTGTTTGTTTCTGGAGATTTCCTACTCCTCGGCAGCCAGCCACGCCGTAGGAAACGGAGGGAGAAGGGCTTGGCTCCAGTGGCCTGAGCCCATTGTTCAGCTCCCAGCCAGCTGTTCTGCAGCTGTTTGCAGTGCAGAGACCACAGGGATTTGAGCAGAGGGGGTTTCCCAGAGCTTAGCTGGGCAGGAGGTGACAGATGAGGGTGCCCTGTGTGCCATCCTGCTGTGGCCCCCTCCGAGGGGATGTGTGTGGGTGTTGTGTAGAGTGCCAGGTGCTTCTCTGGGACATTGGGATAGGATGAAGAAAATTAAGGTTTATTTACCCTAACTGCTCCAATATTTTCTTTCCTGGGTTTTTCTCTGTCTGTAAAGTTTATCACTTTAACCCAGGGATAAGAAATAAACTGTTGGGGACATTAATGAATTGCAAGAGGGGAAACAGCAAATTCCCCTTTGGGTAAGAGTTTACTGTTCAAGCCTTGACCTTGTTAAAACTTGTTAACTCAATAAAAGTTTGAGTATTTAAAGACAAGTGACTTCTTCCTGCCTTGAGGGGCATAATTAAGTCATTCCACACCCCTTAAACCAGAGCTGTGGGAGGAGGACTAAGGAGCTCCCTATCCTGCCTGCCTAAGTCAGTCAACAACCTTCCACCTGGGTCATCTCTGTCCTGCAAGGCAGCACCCCTGAGCTGTGTGGAGCTGCTGCTGGGAGAGTCTGGCAGTGATTGAGTGGGAAACCTGCTGTTTCCCAACTGCTGGGAGGGTGACATTGCTCCTTTTGAAGGGCAGGTAGTTCTTCCATTGGGCGAAATTGTGGTCAGGTGTTTTGTATTAAAACAGACTGGATTTCCTAGGTGAAGCATGCAACAGAGCTTCATGATACGTGTGTGTGTGTATGTGCTGTGTTCATCCATAAAAATTCCTGTACAACTTAAAAGCTGGAGATTTATCCCAAATACAGAAACTTGCTGTTTTTCCAGTTTGAAGTGGCATGTCTGTGCCTACCGAGCTGTAACCAGTACCCACTGGGGTGAATTCTTCTGGAACTGCAGCTCCAAAGATGGACAAACAAGGACTTTCTTATGCCAGAGAGCCCCAGGAGAGCACACACTGCCCAGCTGGGCAGAGGAGTATCCCCTGATGTGACTGCTTTACACCTGGGGTGCTGTGATTTGCGTCTCAGCTATTTAAAAAGCATTTGGCTTCATTTTTTTCTTTTTTGGTTGAATTTGTGTTCCCTGGGTGGGCTCGGGGGCTTTGCAGGAGCAGCAGGAAGGGCTGTGTGCTGTGGTACAGAGCCCTCAGAGGCTCCACAGCGATTTTCATCGAAATCCACCATCATTGGCTACTCCCAGTAAAATAGCAGGGCTGTTAAATGCAGTTGTCTCATGAGCAGCTCAACTGCCCAAGCAGAAGTCGTGGAGATTTGGGGACAATAATTGTCTTAATTATCCCTGTGTAAGCTGCCCTGTTTCAACCTGATACCACAGGAAACTCATTGCCTCAGCAGAGACAGTTTTGGATGCCGTGTCTTTTCTTGCTGTGCGTAACGAGCGTTCATCTCAGTTTAAATCTGAGGCCTTCGTCAAGGTTATTAGCTCAATGCATGAAGGTACTGGGGAGCATCCTTAAGTACCTCCCAGATGGACTCTGGGAAGATTATTATGCTGTAATTTGTTTCTATAGCTCCACAGAAGCAGTATTTGACCTTGGGACTGTGGCTCTCCTATTTCCTCTGCTGGCATTCCCAGTGCTCGTGTCCAGGCCAGCTTAGTCTGAGTTCAGTGACTCGGAGATAGAGCTGCTGTTTGCCCAGGAGCTGTGCTGCCCAGATGAGGAGGATGGCTTCGTGTCAGACATTTCCCTCATGGTTTTCCTTGTTTCTGTTGCACAGCTGAAAGGTTGGAGCGTGAGGAGCCCTTTGAAACCTCGGCCCCAGGACAGGTGGAGGGGGACAGGAGGTACCTGCTTGTGCCTGCACAGTGGCAGCAGCAAACTGGGCCAGTGACTCATCTTGGGAATGGCTTGACATTGGCAGCTGATGGGGTTTTTTTTTAAGTAGGTATTAATTATTATTACTAAATAGCTTTGAATTCGGCAATTCTAAAGGATGGCCTGATAGCCCAGGGACTGGGCATTTTGCCAGCAAACAAGGCAAAAGTCTCCCCTTCCTCCCATGTGACAGGGCAGGGAGACCAGAGCCTTCTGACCCCAGTGCTCACTGCTTCTCCCTGGAAGAGCAGACCCTTCAAGATGTCTCATCTTGTAGCATGAATTACAGTCACCTTTCAAGGACTCCTGAAAATTACTCCTCAGGCTCCCAGAAACCTGTAAATGGCAGGCTGAAAGCCATTGCTCCAAGCCCAGGAGAAGCAAATGGCAAAGGGTTCTGGCCAGGCTGCAGTTGGAGGAGTGTCCTGATCAACAAGGCAGGACTCCTGGTCTGCTGAGCAGTGACTGACAGCTTTGGGCAGCTTGTTGTCAGCAGGACTGAGCTTGGCAGGGAAGCACTGAAATCCCGTTTGCCCACTTGCACGAGTTCAGTTATTAAACACATCAGGAATCCCCATCTGTTTTGTAAGCCTGTCTGTAGGAACATAACCCAAAGCCTAGCTCCTGCAAAGTGCTGTTTGCCTCAGAGTAAAGCTGGAGGGAGCTGGAGCTGTGCAAGCTTTTCCTTCTTTTCCAGGTAAGACTCCTCTGTGAGTTCAGAGCAGGTTTGCTGCAGTCCAGGCCTCTTGCTGCAGTGGGCTGTGGTTTATGCACGGGGTATTTGACAAGGGGAAGGAGGAGGAGGTGGAGGTGATGTTCTCCTGCTCTCCTTCCCTCACTGCAAATTGTCCTCATTGTATGCAAACACTGGAATTTTTTGGTGCCTCTAGAGAGACTTTGACTTTCTGTCTAGAAGCTATTAATTACCTAGACAAGGAAAGCAGAACATAGCCAATTAATGGCTCCTACAGCTTAGACCTGTCTGTCCGACTGATGTGCTGTGAACTAATGAGCAGCTCCTTTCTCTGGGCCACCAGTGAGCCAGAACCTCTCATCGGTGTTCCTGGGGAGAAATGAAAGCAGCAGCAATGTGCAGGAACAAATAGCTGGAATTCAGTTATTAACGTGGGCTGAAAATTGACTCTATCTGCTAGTAATTACCTGGAGGATGTTGGGAGGAAGGCCTAGGGGAGGGCTCAGAGCTGGTGTTTGACAGACCATCACAAGTGACTGAGGCAGCGTTACCTCAGTTCCCATCCGGAGTCTGGGGTGCAGGGGTGTGCTGGGTATGTGGAACAACTGCAGTGAAAACCAGGAGTGAAATGGGTTGGTTTAAAACAGCTCTGCTCCCAAAAGACTCCCTCCTTTACTGATATTTTATGGCGTAGCTGCATAGCATCTCATATATTTTTGAGTACCTTGGTTTACAGGTCATTTAATTTATTTGCAGGCTTCGTTTCGGTTCCCTAGGGTAATTCTGTTCCTTTGCACATGTCTTCCTAGGGAGGCATTAAATTGTGCAGTTTGTCATAATAGTTCAGCTTTTATGCTGGCAGTTGGTGCTCTTCAAAGATCCTCGTGTGAAGTTTAGACTCCTGAATCATTAGAGGATCATGAAAGAAAAGGAATAATTTAGAAGGCAAAGATGTTTTGTCGCCTTTGAAAATTGGGAACGTGCGAAAGGAGAAAATGTTTAGTGGTACAACCTGCCTCAAAGAACTTACCTCAGGAACTCCAGAAAATGAGTTTCCCTTCTTTATTCAGGATGTAAATAACCGAAAATGTCACTCCTGAGCTGAGTAATTTGTTCAACAAAAGGATCTGGAGGAGATGACTCCCCTCGCTTTCATGAACGTGCCCAAGACATCAGAGGACCTGTCTCTTCAGCAACATGAACTGAAGGGTTTGAAAATCAAATGAGCAGCGTGTTCAGTGCAAAATATATAAATAAATCTCACAGGTGCTTTGTAATCTGCCTTGCATTTTAAAAGCCTTGTTTGTCTGGGTAGCCTGGGCTTTTAGGTCAGCTCCTGGGAGCAGCAAGTGGACGCAGTGGTGATGTGTTGTTACAGCGACGGCTGTTAATGTGCTGTTTAATGCACTGGGGAGCAGGGCTGAAATAGCCACATGCTTACAGTATCATTGTCAGCAAGGAATTGCGTGGGGTTTTTTGATTTAAACTTGCTGGTGTGTGTTTATTCAGCTGAGATTAGAACTGCATAACGGTTCCAGCATTTAAGTCCATGTTTAATGTAAGAGGAGGGTGGCTGAAGTGGGAAAGATGGTGTATGGTGTGAGCAGGGAAGAGACCCAGGAGAAACGGGGTCTGGAAGTGGGGAGAGAGGGAGCTTTGCCCTGGAACAGGCTGTCTGCACTTGCACCATGGTTAAAATTGCCTGGACCCCATCCCAGGTGGATGTGGCAGCACAGGGCGAATATTGCAGCATGCCAGGCTGCCAGACAGGGGGTTGGGCAGAAGAGGAGGAGGGTTTGTTTTGTTCTTTGCACAGCCCATCTTGCCCCAGCAGATGTACTTTTTAGTTTCAATGCCTGAAGTTCTGTGTCTGGAACTTTGGGATGGGCTTCCACCGCAAAATGGGGCATTTTCAGCAGTTTTTCCATCCCTGAGGTTTTACCAGTCAGTTCTGTTAGTCTGCTTTTGCTGTCCTGCACTGGTTTTCTTATCTGTCTCCTTTCTGGCTGCCTAATCTGCGCTTTGGCATCTGATTGTCACTCCTTTCCTTTCCTTCTCCAGTCCCCTGCCCTGTTTCCCTTTGCAGTCCCAGTGCCCGGGTGGTTTCATGTTTGGTTTTTTTTTTTAATTTCCTCTCCAGGCGTTTCCATTTGTCTTTGCAGATCATCTTCAACAAAGGCCTTGCATGGTCTAATTTGTTTTCTATTTCCAGCCCAGACTTAAAAATAACTCCTTTGTTCCATGAATGGCCTGTGCATGGATCCAAATCCCACCTCCCCCCACCTCTTCTTTTTTTTTTTCTTTTTTTAGTGTGGTTTTCTGTTTGGCTGTTCCTTGCCACTATCTTTAATTACTCCAAGTGTCCCTTTTGGGCACAGAGGCTGCAGCTGGCGGTCGGGAGCCGCGGGTTGCGTGTGCCCGCGTGCGTGCCGCCTCTCCCTGCTTCCCTGGGAGCAGCTCGGGAATGGGTTTGCAGGGCTCTGGGTGCCCTGGCACGGGAGCAGCGATGCTGTTGCATAACAGGAGCAGCTCTGCCATCGTGTCCCTGCTGCCAGGCTCGCTGCTCAAAGAAGCCGTGGGTTGTCTGCACAGTTTGCCGGCCTCGGCTGCAAAATCGGGAGGTGATTATGTTTTTTAGATTGATTGGAAGGGGGCAGTCCGACAATGGGAGTAGGGAGACTAAAGGAAAAGAAGGATATTGTGAGTGGATTTGAAAAGCAAAGACTCAGGCTGGCCCTCTTGATGCTGACCTGAGGCTGGAGCCGTGGCCAGGCTGGCACTTGGTGTGTGGCTTGTGCATTTTAATAAGACAATGTCCCTGCAGCTGGGGGGTGACGGCCAAGTGCTCCTGCAAAGAGAAATGGGTCAGTCTTGTTCTTTTAAGCACATACATGTCCCTCTGGGAACCATCACAAGGTCACTTGCAGCCCCTGTGCTGAGGGCTGAGATGTATTTAAAGCGTGTGAAATCCCCTGCAAGTGCTCCCCTGACGAGGAGGAGTGCTGGGGCGGGTGTGCAGATGTCTCATGGGCCCTCGGGGAATCAGATTCTCCTGCTGTGGGTTGGGGTCTGAGCAGGGGCTGTCAGGGACAGGAATCGCAGTGCACAATCAGCAGGTCCTTTCCAGAAGCATCAGGCTTGGGAGCAGCTGGTCTGGCAAACCTGCTTTTCGAAACACTGCTGGGAATGGGGCTGGCAAAATCCAACGCTCTGACCTTGCTCCGTGCCGCCGCGGTGCCGGGATCTGTACACAAATGCTGGCAAAGGTTATCTTGGGGCAGAGCTAAACATGGGTCCCATGCCCAAAATAGCTTGGAAAGGTTGAAAATGAGAAATACAAGCGGCAAATCCTGCTTGGTGGCTTTGGGCAGTGGTAGGAGCAGGGCAGAGAGGGCATCTTTGGTCAGAGGTTGGAACCAGTTCTGTGTGGAGCCGTGCCGTGGTTGGGAGAGCTGATGCAGCCTGATTGCAGCTATGAGACAGCAAACCAGGATGAGAGACTTCAGCTCCTGAGCTTCTGTCATCCCCTCCATGGCCTTAGGGACCGGCTTTACCTTCTTACAAGGGCAGCACCCTTCTCTGAGCAGCTCTGTCATGGTGCTGCAAGGTCCCTTCTGCCCCCAGACCTGCTGCTGTAATTGCCTGGGCATCCGCACCGTTGGTCAGGCAAGGAAAAAATCTAGTTCAGAAATCATCTGGACAAAAGAGAAGAGGGAGGGAGCTTTGCCAGTGGGTGAGCTGGGGAATGGGGCAAGAGCTGTTTTGGGTACTGCTGTTGGAGGGGCAGCTGAGGAACTGCAGGGTCTGAACATCATGTGCAGGGTGCTGCCAGTCCAGCTTGACTTCTGTACTCCTCCAAAGCAAGGAAAATATTTTAGGATCACATGCAGGTACAAACCTTGACCTCTCGGGTTGAAATAACCTCTCCTTCATGCCACAGAGCTCAGGATGTGCCTGATCTTTCCTGTTGACCCCGTGCTGCAATGTTAATGTAAAACCTCTGTGCTCTGCTGTGATTGAACTGTGGATTCCTGGGCTGCAGACATTGACACTGTCATCTTTATTGTTCTGAATAGAGCCCTAAATTTGTGGCAGACAGCCTGCTTTCCTCTTGAAAGGACGTCATAGATAGAGTACATACAAATATTTGTGTATAATGTCAACTGTCTTCCAAGAAAATTTCATGCACATATTGATTAGACAAATCCATTAACGTTACGTTGCGGTGCATTTCTTAGGGACGTCTCTCCACCCATTTTCATCGCATCTTAATTATTTCTGCTTCCACTAAGTCCTTTAAAGCAAGAGTGAGTAAATCTCTTAGCTGCTTTTCAGGTCTGGTTTTGATCTAGAGCTGCACATCCGTGGGGCAGCGGCCGACGAGCAGTGCGCTGTTCTGTGCCACACGCAGCTGGGTGCAGGGGATTTTTAGGCATCGTGGTTGGTTGGACTCTTGGAGGTGGATGTTAGAGCTCAGTATTAATTAAGCATCATTACAAAGGTCTCCTTAACTTTTATTTCAAAATACGCGAGTTGACTGGAGGATATATACCTTTTATTTCTTGTTTGAGGAGGAAAATTGTCATGTATTTAGCATTTGATTAAAGATGACTTTGTTGTTTTTTCCAGAAACTGCATCATTTAATGTAATTAAACATGAGCTTTGTTGTCAATACTCTTCAGTTAAATGCACTGGTGAGTGCCAACAGCATTTCTCTTATTTGCTGTGTCTGCATGGTGTGGTGGTACTAGTTTTTGCCTTTTAATAAGGTATTTTGCAGTCATTTTGTGGGCTGCCTCTTAACGTCTTCTGTAGACCATCCATAGTCCGTAGACCACAAATTGAGTAACATTACTCTGGACTTAGGAAACAAAATATTCTGTTAATCTTATTTCAGCATGTCCTTGCTTTTTTTTTTTTTTTTTTTAAGTGTATTTTGAACTTGAGCCATGTGTTTTCACTGGGATCCTTAAAACTCCTCTGAGAACAGATGAACCGGTATTTTCTGTGAGCTGGGAGTGTCTTGTTGTTCTCACCTTTCAGATAGATGAACTAAGGCACGGGGTAATTACAGGAACTGGCCCACATTTGTGTTGTGCCAGTGAAGCCAGGGACCTCGCCTGGGAATCCTGCTCTCCCTGAGGAGTCAGGAGCCCATCAGGGAGGTTGGCTCTAACTCTGAAGAGCAACAAGTGTGTTGAATGATGTTAATTAAACTTTTCTTTGCAGCTGGGTTTAATTGCAAACCCCTTATTTTAGACCTGCAGGGTTTTAGGAGGGTCCTGTGTCAGTGTAGGCTTTGCTGCGGTCGGAGCTGTGCTGAAGGTCCAGGATGGAGCTGTACAGCCCTGGGAATCCACAGGTGGCTGCAGCGTGTTGTGGACTCCTCTGTGCCCCTCTTTTGGCTGTGAATGTGCTTGTCCCAGTGCTGTGCACCCCATCAGCACAGGCGGGGGGACCCTGCTGGCAGCTGGCAGGTGCTGGGGCAGCCTGGCGTGTGGGCAGAGCTGCCTGGCATCTGGGCCAGCCTGCACTTGCTGTGCCTCGTAGTGTGCTTTCGTGGTGTGAGTCGGGAGAACAGGTGATGGGGAAACAATTTTAGACAGTAAATGGCACGTGAAGAGGAGAAACAGGAGAGCAGGGTGGTGGCACGGCGAGGATGGGGGAGTTTTGAAGGCTTCAGCAGTGGAGCAGAGTCCTGTGAGTTTTTCAGCAGGTAGAAATAAACAGGTACAGGAGGTTCCATAGGCACTCACCTCGTCTGCAGGTTTGTGTTGTAGCCCTGATTCTGGTTTTGGTGATAACCTCCAGCTTTCTCCTGTTCCTAATCAGAGACCGTAAATCTCCTGGTACCTGGTGCTGTAATGGCTAGTGCAGGTCTATGGGTAAAACAGTCTCAGATGGAGACTCTAACTGGGGGGGGAAATACCTTTCCTGTGAGACAATGTCTGTTCTTCATCAAAATCAGTTGAGAAAGTAAGAACCAAACAGTTTGATTTTAAAGATTTAAAGAGCCTGGCTGCACTCTCTCCCCTCCTTCCATTAATCTGTTCCTATTGTTTGTGTTCCTCTCTTAAAAACAATTAATAAGGAGTTGTGGAAGAGGAGGCACCCCAGTGTCTTTTGCTGGGAATAGGTGGCCTGGTGGTGTCCCAGCTGCACCCAGGGAAGGGCACCAGTGCATGCCCAGCAAGATGTGCTCCCACTTTACTCCCAGTGGGAGCACCCGCAGCCATCCTGCCTGCTGGTCATGGACCCTCCTCCCCGGATCCGTGCTGGGCTGGGCACATGGAGTGTAAAAATGGGACCTGAGGTGTGATCTGAGGCATCTATGGGGCTGCCCCAGTGCTTTGGTGACCTTGTTTGGCTCCAGCCCACAGTTCTACTGTGGTAGAAACATCCAGGGCCTTGGGCTTGTGCTGGGTTCTTGCTGGTGACCTGCTGCTTGCAGATGTGGAAATGCACAGACAGTGCTTTTTGCCTGTTTGCGAGGACCATGTGATTTTTACTTTTGTCTTCCCAGGGCTTCTAACAAGAAGCCTCAATAGAGGCAGAGGTGGTTTGCTGCCCTCGTTAAGGAAAATCCTTTTGTGCTCCTGCTGGCTTGTGGTTAATGCAGGACACAGCTCCCAGACACTGTGCCTTGGTGCAGGATGGTTTTGTTCACCCCTGCGTTTCCATCCTGTGTCTGTATTCCTCTAGTAGACAGTTAACTTTTTTTTAGTTGCACAGACCAAGGCAAAAAAGCTTTGAAACTGTTTTAGAGCTCGATACCATGTGGCTTTGCACCTGGTGCTATGTTTGAAGCCGAGCTGCTGATCTGAAGAGTTAAAAAAAAAAAAAATCCCATTTCTTTTACTGTAGACAGCTGCCTCAGCATGGTCAGGTCTACCTGCTGTGCTTCCAGGAAGCCTTGGCTTGCTGAAAGCTGCCAGGGACTCTGGGTTGGGGAGTGTGTGTATGTGTGTGTGTGTATATATATTTACATGTGCTAATTAACTTGTAGATGGCCACAAGCCAAGATGTCCGAATTCGAATCTGTTGTTGGGAAAGTACCTTAAATTACTGCAGATCCCGCTGAGCTTTTGGAGCCCTCGAGAGCCCCGTGCACGAGTCCTTGGCAGCTGCGGGCAGGGTTTGCCCCTAGAGCAGCACATGGGCTGCAGGAGAGCTGGGAGGGTGCTGGTGTGTCCTGGGAGGGTGCTGGTGTGTCCTGGGAGGGTGCTGGTGTGTCCTGGAGGGTGCTGGTGTGTCCTGNTGTCTCCTGGAGGGTGCTGGTGTGTCCTAGGAGGATGCTGGTGTGTCCTGGGAAGATGCTGGTGTGTCCTGGAGGGTGCTGCTGTGTCCATGGAGGGTGAGGTGAGCACGGCAGGTGTTGAACCACACGCTCCTGGCACAGCCCCCAGCTTCGGGTGGGAATCGGTGACTGAAATCCCGTCCAGTCGGAAGCGTGAGGGGAAGTGGGACAGTCATACTGGAAGTATAAAAGCGCG